>JAUUDZ010189267.1:0-15995 GCA_032361705.1 Panulirus versicolor | reverse complement strand
GGCAGGCAGGAAAACTAGTGAGACTTATGTCCTGTGAGCTGTTTTAGGATTTTTTTGCCACTTTTGATCCCACTAAAGGTCAGGAGGAGAATATTTCCTGAACTGAGGCCCAAATCCAACCTGACCAACTATACCTCCTTGTAAATGTATGGGTGGAAGACGCATAAGGAAGGTGGATCATCATATCAAATGGATCTTACACAGAGCTTTTGCTATATCTGAGTTTGACTAAAATGCACCAAATTGTGAGATTTGTATTGGATGGATCACAACAACAGGAATCCTGTCTAAACTTTCAGTACATCACGCTTGTTCTAGTTTCATTTCCTAATTAAATAAGCAGACAATGTCAAATGAGCTCACAATCAAATTATCATAGTTAAAAGGCTATTGAAAAGATCACATGCAAATGAAGGAAATTGGAATCAGGGATCTACCCCTTGTCCCTTTGGTCAGAGCAGTATATCAGAGATAAATTCTGGGGGTTTTCAAAACTTGCAAACTTCCACTACAGGTGACAAATCGTCATCTAACCAGTCCCTGTCAAATGCACCCACACCACTCATTTTCACTTATGAGTCAAGTCAAAGGTCAGGCCATAATTGTGAGTGATAACAACCATCAATCATCTTTATTAATTCATATATTGAGGAAATAAGGCCTTTGGCTTGAGCATTACAGATCAGGTCAAAAGCCATAAATATGACCATTTATGTCCTACATAGGTGAGCACAACTCATTTTCATCAAGCTCAACCCTTATCTTCACTACACCCTTGACATCAATTGCTTTTAACCTAGTCCTTCCTGGTCAGGTCAAAGGCCTAGAAACTTGATGAACATGAATTTGACCGACATATTTCCTGCCACAATTATACCACAGAGCAAGTAGTAAGCAAGGAGGTGCCTTCTGCCATACTATCCTGCTTCTACTACTATGTTGGGCCCAGTCTTAACTTGTCATGGAACATCTAGTCTCCTACCGTCCATCCTTTCCATGTACTCCCACATAATCTTATGGGTCAAGCCAAATGCATCTTCACTAAGTTTCAGGTAAAAAGTACTGATTATTGAAGAGAAAAAGAATAAAATCAAGGACAGAAAAACCTATGTGCTTCCTTTCTTGGCAGGAAGACAGATCTACACATCATATTCTGTAAGAGTAATTCTAATGTGCGTTTTTATCCATATGAATGAAGTACTCACCTCTCCAGTCTCATATATGTTGTCAACAGCACCATGCATACATTGGGTGATGTTAACTAAGATAACTCCACGCTGTGTAGCCTCCTTTAGGACCTGCAAATCAGAGATAATTAGCATGAAGTTGTATTAAGTAGGTCAAGGAAAGAAAAGAGGATATATGTGTCAGAATGAAGGGAACAAGGAGAATGGGGAGACAAAACTGGAGGTAGAAGGATGGAGTGAAAAAGATTTTTGAGCAATTGGGGCATGAACATGCAGGAAGGTGTAAGGCATTCATATGATAGACTAAGTTGAAATGATGAGGTATATCTGGATCGATGTGCTGTCAGAGGACTGAACCAGGGAATACCATAACATCAAACACATCCACATCTGCCCTCACTGACAGTGACCTCTCTTTCCAGACACTCCTCAATATACCCAGGACCTTAGGCCACTTAACCACCCTATGGCTTATTCAAACATTTATGGTTCTATCCACAACCATATCCACTCCCATGTATCTCAAATACTCCACTTTCTCTAACTTCTCTTCATTCAAACTCATATTCCATTCAACCTATCTCTCTACCTCCTTGAACTTCATAATCTTATCTTTGTCTATAACAACTCTCAACTTTCTCCTTTCACAAACTCTCCCAAACTCAGATACCAGCTTCTGAAGTCTCTTACCAAGTTTATCACAAGTCATGTCATCAGCAAACAAAAACTGACTCTTCTCCCAGGCCCTCCAATTTCAACAGACTGCAAACCTACCCTTCTTTCCAAGACCCTCACATTTACCTCCTTCAACCATCCATCCAAAACATACTAAACAGCCATGGTAACACCACATACCCTTGCTGCATTCTGGTCACCACTCACCTCTCTAGCATTATAAACAGTGGTTCAGCTTATCACAATACCACTTATGCCAACAATACAACTAAGAGTGGAGACATTTAACAGTGAATAACTGAACTGTCCTGCATTTCCCCAGACAGAGATACACACATCAACTCACTTTCTGATCTGTGGGCCCACAAAGTGGATGCAGATGGCTTCCTGGGATCCCCAAGGAAGAGGATCCTAGATCAGCAAAGTAAGTTAAAATAGAAGCAACACAAGACTTACCTCCATTATATCAGTGCGGTTTGAGGGCATGTTACCAGCCCCATATGTCTGAATGACAGCTCCAGCCATGGGTGGCTGGAGAAATGAGCGGACTGTCTCAGCTGATATGGAAGGAAATATTCGCAGAAGGCCTACATGACGGTTCAGACGGTCAAACACTGTAAATTTCTCCAGGTGAGTTGGCCGGAACACAGAACGGTAGTCCACTGTAAGTAAATATTCATATTAATGATTATCCCTAAATGGGTTAATTTTGACTTGTAAAGACAACTATTTCAAAAGATACTTTCTTAGTCTACATACTTTATTTCACATATCAATGTCATCTATAAACCTATTAATGTCCTCTATATACCTATTTATGTTAATTGTGCCTTTTCTTATAATCATACTAAATATCTGAGATGATGTTGCATACCAGATATATATACACACTGGATGTGGGTAATACTAAATGTCTTTCTCAAGGTGGAAAAAAGTTTATTGCTTGTCCAGTAAGCATACAAAAGCCATGATCTCTTGATAAAATCAGTGTCCACGCAAATAGTTTTGAGCATAAATAAAAGTATAATTCTCCAGGTATGCAGGTGTGCAGGAATTGAAGCACAACCTGATCACAACCTTTAAGTTTTTAAAAGAGTACAATGAAGTGGACTGTGGAGACTTCTTTGAGAGATGTAGGGATAGAGCAAACATAGGACATAACATAAAATAAAGTAAGAAATTCATAAATAGGGGTGCAAATAAATACTTTTATAATATAAAAGTGGTGGATGAATGAAACAGTGACTGAAAACATGATTAAAGTAGACACCATTCATAAATTCAAAAGCTTGTATGATAGTAGAGTGTTCAAGAGATGGGTCCCTAAAAGAGTAAAATCCCTCCCTGTACAGTACTATCTATCTATCTATATCTCTGAAGCCTGCTCCCTCCAGGAACCCCCATCAAGGGGTGGCCAAGGAAAAAGTCTCCACTTATTCCTGTCCTTACATGCCTCCTTTGCATACATCATTCCATGCATTCTTCCTCTATTTCTCTCCCTCCAGTATTCCTCCACCCTATTTGCCCATGTCCCAGGTGGTCTTCCACTAACACTAAAGCCTTTTATTGTACTATAATACACTCTCCTTTTAAACTCCCAGTCTTGCATTCTTTCCACATGCCCAAACCACCTCAAAGTATTACTTTTCAACCATTCTACAACTCTACAATTCTCTTTGCAATCCTTGCCATATTACATCTCTCGTACACCCTTTTGTTTCTTTCTTCATTCCATCTAATCACACCAAAAGCTCTTCTCAAATGGCTCATTTCCACAGCCTGGATTCTTGACCTCCGTGCCTCATTCCATGTCCATGTTTCAGCTGCATAGGTCAGGGTTGGAAGGACTATGCAGTCCCTTAATCCTCTCTTCACTTCCATACTTACACCTCTACCCTTCATTATCTCATTAAGGGATCCAATGACTCTTCTACCCTATATCATATCATCACACTTACCCAAGACAGCTCTCAGATACTAAATTCCCTCACTTCCAGTTTTTTCTGCATATCCACAGCACAATTTAGTACAATTGCCTCTTTCACTCTATATAGTTTTGCAAAATTATACTTTCACTCCCTTTCCTTTCAAACACCATTACTTTACTTTTACTTTCAATCTCTTCTGCTTACACACATCATAAAACACAATTACAACATTCTGCAACTCCTCTTCACTCTCTGCAAACAACATAGTATCATCTGAAAACAGGCTTGCCACTAGCCTCCATATCTCACCACCACACTCCCTAGTAAAGTTTGTTTGTAGAGGGCAATCTGAAGACTTCCTGCTATGACCAACTGTCCATTGAGGAGTTTCCAAGGGGAAAAAGAATACAATTAATATCTAAATGATCATATTAAACACATTCATGTATAAACATTTTGTACATCCTAATAAGGGTAAGTACTATATTTTTACTTTAAATTGTATTATAGGGAAAAAAATAAAAAATCTATTTACTCATTAATTCCAATCAAGTCAAAACACCTCCCTTATTATCTCAGGGAATTAATATCCTCCTTTGTTGTTCCTTGAGAAACATAGCTCTTCCCTCATTTTTCATAAATGGAAATAGCTCCTCTCTGAGAAAAGAAACAAATACCCTTCTTTTCTTCCTTCTCCCTACAAAACCTTCAGTCTTCTTTCATTATTCCTTACCTTGAATGGAAATGCCTGCAACAGCCAGTGGAGACATGTTTGGGGAGTCGAACGCTTGTAGCCTGCCAGTGGAAACTTTAGTGGTTCGGTTTCCACGATACAGCTTGTTATTGAAAAAAACTGTCACTTCAGGGACTGTGTAATTGCCTGCCATAATCACTGATCCAATGAAGTTGTCCCTTCCATCACTCCTTGTCTCAAAGAGAGGGATCTGAGGAGCATTTTTGAGGTGAATAAAATAAATACAAAATGGAAACATTTCACATGGAATATCTATATTATGAAAATAAGAAAACTTATACATATCTCAATGAAAAAATTAAGAGATTCAGATATAGCAAGATAAAATCAAAATTTGAAGTACAAAACAAGTGTTACAAAAAGTTTCTTAGTTTTTTCCCTATCAACATTGTTGACCTTCATGTTTCTGTCCTGTTTCTAACATTTTTCTCCTTTTCATACTCTATTTTCTTTTTTCAACAGATACCTAATAGCACTCATATGGTGACGACTGAGCATTACTTTCCTTCACTTTTTCTGATCCACTCCATCTGCTTGATCTGCATCTCTGCTTCTCACAAGTGCCTCTTTATACTCTGATTTGGACAGAATTTCCCTGTAGGGCAGTCACAACCCAAGTCTCATGACACTTAAATCCAATTTCTTCCTATTTCTTTCTAAACCTCTTAATACTTTCTTACTTTCTATATTCTTTATATCACAGAAAGACCTGTTCAAATGCCATAAATTCTTCTCTACAAAACAAGTGCTCCATTTATACGTATGAATGACTTCCTCAAATGGAAATCCACAAAGCAATCTAACTTATGAACACAATCTGACCTCAAAACTTGACCCAGTTACCCTATCCCTCAATGTTGGTTCACTTTCCCTCTTCTACAAATTCTACTTCGATTTCTGCTCCAAATAAGTGGCTAGTTATATGCCCCCAACATTAACTAGAATATGTAATACTCAACAAGCCACTAAATCACATGACCATTTTAAGGCTACCAACAACTCCACTGTGAGCCATTGTGACATCTGCTGCTCTCCCTACACGGTTAAGATCCAAAACTCTTTACCTTTTCATGTCTTCCTTAACAGTTATGAACTGCTCTTTTTTTTTTTTTTTAGAAGGGCAGGTTTTCCACTTCCTGCAAAACTCTTGGATTATTCCTTCTCTTCTCTCTCTAGTTTTCAGCCCTCCTTTATATATCATTTAGGTCTGGCTTTGAAGAAGACTTCTGTCCATGACCAGAGTCTACGATAAATAAAGTTCAGCATAGATGAATTAAGAAACAATGATACAGAACAAGAGATGAAAACAACACAATAAAGAACTATGGCAAAAAATACAACAATACCAGATCAAAATAAAACATAAATGACAGAAGATAGCAGGTAGTAGTTGGTAGGCAGCCAACGACCAGGGAGGTATATTACTAGTACTACCTACTTGGATACTGGGAGGGTCAGTGATGGCCATGTAGCAAGCTAGCACCTCAGTGGTTGTCAAGTTGCACTCTCTGACCCAGGTACCTGTCTTTTCTTTCTGCCTCACCCACACATAAACTACTGGCATTCAGTCCACAAACATAAAATCTCTCCTTGTCATGCATAACACTTGACAACAATTAACTCACACAGTTCATTCTTCGTAACTCTAGATTTTCCTGCAGTGAGCACTATGCGCTATCCCTACCTTTTGGCAAAATGGCAGGAGCAGTAGGTAAAGGAAGGTAAGAACATTTAAGGAGTATTAGGTAGATACATCACACAGAAGTAGTAGGTAGGAGCATTAGGTAGACACAATAGGTAGAAGTAGTCAGTAGGAACATTAGGTGGGAGCCTCTACATACACTGTGCTACAGTTATCCTCTGCCAGTGGCCTGTTAAGGGTGAGGCACTGGAGTACAATAGGTATGGAGACTCTATTGTCATGGCAACCCCCTTGAGGGAGTTTCAGTTGGAACATGCATCAGAGATATATAGATAGATAGATAGACATAGAAGGTACAACAATGATGGACTGAAAAAAATTGATGGAAAACATATAAGAAGGATAAAAAAGATAGAAAGAGTACAATATAGAACATTACCATGAGAGAAAACAGACAAGGATGAGAGTATAAATAAATACTGATTTTACATAACGAACATTACCAATTATTTGAAAGATACACTGATGAAGTACGTATCATTATCATACATAACTACAGGACCCTTTTAAACTTTTATAGCTCATGCAGCTTCGTGCCTGTGCTACAACTGGAAGCATGGAAGAGATGGATTCCTTTAGACTGAGAAGTTCCTGGAGGAGACTGTACTCTCTTTTATCAACTGACAATGGTACAGCCTTGCCAAAAGTGAATTTTCCCTTATGCTGTGACCACAAGCAAACACCAAGTCTACAATGCTATGGTATAAACAAAGAGAAAAATGATACAGTGGTACAAAAGAGGAGGTAGAATAGTGATGATGCATTTGATACCTGGGATCCAGTGATGACAACAGGCTTGCCTAGGTTCTCCAGCATGAAAGACAGGGCTGAGGCAGTATAGGCCAGTGTATCAGTTCCATGAAGTACTACGAAGCCATCAAACATCTCATACACACCCTGAGGGAGATTTGTTACTTTTCAATTTGGCATGGTGAAGGGTCAAACAGTCAAACATTGAGTTTTATGTATGGCTGCTTTACATTACTATAACATTTTATAATATGCATAAGAACTGCACACACTAGCTTATATGTTTTTCTATAATAAGAGAGTTCCAAGATATAATATTTCAATTATACTAAGGAATATAAACTGTTACATTCTAATCACAGGCAGAATCATGGCAAGAACATCAACAGTGTGTTTTAATATAGTGCACTCCACTTCACTGACTTAATAAAAAAGTTTTCTAGATGCCTGGGAAAACACCTCTCAAGATTCAACAAACATTTTTCTGGACATGGCATGGAACACTAATAGAAGATTTAAGATGGAAAAATTAGCTATTTCAGCAGAATTTGTGATTCTAGGAGACAGATGGAGCAACAGTGAAGCAAACATGAGTGATGACAAAAATGTGTCGTGATAAAGGGTAGGTCAGAGTGCCAGAGTAGGCCCAAAGAGGCAACTTCAAGTTGTTTGGTCTTGATGACAAGTTAGTAAGGAAGGCATACAGGAGTGAGGCAGAAGAAAATAAAGAAGGCATCTACATCCCTGGAAGAGAAAGGTGAGGGAGTCCACTGAGAAGTGGATGACAGAAGGTGTGAGAGGACAGACAATGGTGTATGCTATGGTGTGTTTCGACTTTTCTGTACTGGCCGACCACCTAATGAGGAGTTCTCTTAATGTATGTAGCACTGAAGATATACACTGATTTTTGTACAATATGTCTATGATTGACTTGACTTCTTTATTAGGAGCCTAACCTTAATGTCTTCCCCAGTACTGTATTACATGTGTGAACAAAGTAAAAGCTTTCCCAGGATATGTAATGCACATCAACATACATAAAAGAGAAGGTACAACTGACCCGAATGTCCTTCGCAATTCGGATCCAGTCATCCATGGTCATGTTGGAAGAGTCAAGGAGAGGCTCATACTCGTAAACCCAGTATGCCACTCGATGTTTTTCCTTGCAGTCCCTAAAACAAAAAACTTGCAACTTTTATGGTATTTCAATAATAATGATAAATGATTACAGTTAGTGTTCTAAAGCTAAGGATAAGTTATAAATAGCATGGGTGCAAATCTCTTTGGAACAGTGGTGTGCAAGTACACCTACTTTACAATATGAAGAGAAAATGGTTCAAAAATAGATGGTAAAAGAAAATGATAGTACTGTTACAGAACAGAATCATCAATTAAGGATACAACTTAAATAACAGTACTGGCAAAAGGCCCAAAATATGAACCCACAAGAAGATGGTATGAAAAGATGCTGACCATAAGTGCAGTACACAGCAGGAACAAACAGTAAACAAATTAGAAAATCAGTTCAAAAAAAAAAGATTAGGCAAAATACAGGATATGGAGAAGTGTAAAGCTAAAAATACTACATAACAGATGAAGCAAGTAGTAGTAGCAGTTGGTAGGCAGCCAATGACCAGGCAGGCACATTACCAGTACTACCTGCCTGGGTTGACCCAGGTAGCTCTTTTCTTTGTTTCACCCACGTGTGGACTATCAGCATTCTGTCCACAAACATACAACCTCTCCTTGTCATACATAATACCTGACAACATTTAACTCACTCTAGATTTTACTGCGGTGAGCATTATGTGCCAACCTCGCCTTTTGACAAAATGGTAGGAGCAGCAGATAGAAATAGTAGGTAGGAGCAACAGGCAGACACATTAGGTAGAAGTGGTAGGAAGGAACATTTGATCAGGAGCATTAGGTAGTAGTAGTCAGTTGGAACATTAAGTAGGAGCCTCTGCAAACACTGTGCTAGACTTGCCCTCTGCCAGTGACCTGTTTATGGTGAGGCATCAAAGGCTAAGAAGCAGCACTGGAGGTCACTAGTTATGATGACTCTATCCCTACCCCCACCCTCCCGAGGGAGTTCCAAGTTGGAACATGCATCAAAGATATAGATAGATAGACAAGCAGATGGTACAACTAATAACTGAGAGATGAAACTTCAGACAATCGTTGAGAATTCTACAGTGATTGAAGGTGAAACCAAGAGATTCTGCAAGAGAGGAACAAATAAGAGAAAAGAAAGATTAGAAGATATATCACAAAAAGTTAGTACACAATAAAAAGAAAAAGTATTAAGAAATACAAAAATATGGGTCAAAACACAAGAAAAAATATCATAGACAAGATATACATAACGAAAAGGATATATCTTACTATGAGACAAAACGCTGAACCAAAATAATGTAGTTTCATAATAATGAAGCAAGTACTAAGCATTCTATGATATAGAAAGAAGAAAAAAGTCTTGTATACAGAAATGCAAGACATTAACACATGGAATAACACCTGAAATACCGAGGTAAAGTAGGATTTTTTCTAATATTCCTATGTGTTTTTACAACCTTAGAATACAACACTGGCAAGAAACAAACACAACACAGGTGCAGGAGGGGCTTCATATGTATAATTTACTAGAATCTAAGTTCAACAGCCTGATGCCCTAAAGATTATCCCATGGTTTACCTTGACTGCTTCATATGCCCTGGTTCTCCCCAGTGACAGCTCCTCGTCCCTCATGTAACTCATCAGTCTAATACATCCCATCGAATGTACGTCACTCACTCTCCTGAATGTTCAGGTCCCGATACCCTAAAAGCCTCCTTCACACTATCCTTCCAGTCTCCTCTCGCTCCTTCCATTTTTGGCCCATACGTTATCTCAGTCAGGCTTTCTTCAGTCATCTCCATGTGTCACAGTAGGACACCACTTGTCCTGAGGACTTGCTAGGGTACCACTTTGGGGGAAAGGATATACTAGAATATAAACGGGATCCACTGCATCTTAACATTAGTATGTGCTAAACATTCTCTAGAAGACAACTAAGTACTAGGAAACGACTAGGTACAAAGACACTGACGGGAGGACCAGTGGCGAATTGGTGGAGCCGTTGAAGCGTTTACTGGCATAGTATTCGTCGTGCATGTGAGGAAAACGGCGGATGTTGGTCTCCAGCTCTCGAGGGATGGGCGCCAATCCTGCAGAAGAGAGAACGTGTAGGTGACGAGAACGAACATCCTACCATCGTCAAGTGAGAACATGAGGATTAACTATAAAAATAATCAACCTGTAACCCTGGGATGAGTTCTGGTGTTCATGCGAGAGGTGTTAATGGGACAACATAGTCATTATATAAAGGCAGGAGTTGAACATGTGAGCACAAGTGTACGATCCTTGAGCACGGGCGTTCCAAATCTATGACGCTCGTAGAGGCAGGCGAAGACAGACTCACTGTATTCTACTAACTATTCTGTGGCATCGTTTGGGTGAGGTCGGGGAAGACAAGAGTCACTGCCAATGAGTACGTACGGAGAGATTTTGCCCTACGGCAGGGCTGAAGAGAAGGCGTAGCCTGCCTTTACCACGGAATAAACAAAAACAATGTCACGTGTTGTCAGCTGCTCCGTGAGAGATGGAAAGTGTGCTTTGAGTGCCAGATATGAGAGATACGAGACACAAGGAAATACAGGTAAGATATACCATGGAGGATGGGTAGCGAGGAGGTAGGCATATATGAATCGAGGGATATTAAGGATATGAAAAGGATGATAAATGAAAGACATAAGGCGGCTTAGGCCAAAAACCTGAGGTAAAGAGGGTAGAAGTATCCCTTAGAGTGTAAGGCGAGTGGCATGAGGTGGCGGGATGTTCAGCTGGCAGGTAAAAAGCGTAACGGTCAGCCAACAGCAGCAAGACACGAACGCATGTTATCTACGTAAACTTGTAATTCATTGTTACGTGTTTTACGAGAATACCACAGACTATGGATCGTTAGGTTAGTCAAGAAATTAAGTGTACTGGAGTTAATATTTACCAACACTAATGAGGAAAACTCATGCAATATTCATTGGTAATTCTCTGGTTACTTTTTCCTTACTAACACAACTACTCTATTGTGCCTTATTTTCTTACATGTAGAATTTTACTGCATTTTTTATTCTACTCTTCAATATTACACAGCAAGTGAAATCAGACGATGGTTACTGTTATGTAATCATACAACAAAAAAAATTGGCGTTTGGCATCGCTTGTGACGTGTGAAGCTGTGAAGTGTTAGTCCTGCCAACACTCATGACTCGCCTGAGTACTCACATTGGAAGACAGAGGATGAAGCAAGGTCATGTGTAACGTTCAAAAAAATCTTAAAATCGTGCTAGGGATATAACACCAACGTGCCACCTCATTATGAGAGACGCCGAGGCTGGAAAACCCGTAAGGACACGGATACAAACCTTCAGATCACTGATAACCTGGTATGTGCTCCAAGGTTCTGTTTCTCTAAGGTCATTTCATGCTTATGTATGTAGTGTTAGGTTGAAATCAAAAGTATTTTCCAAAATTCCGCTTGTGAGTTTAAGAAGAAGCAGATTTACTGGTGATACTTGATGGCATATCTATGATTTCGTTACTTCGAATGTTTAGAAACTCTTAACAAAGTATGATTTTTTTAAGGGGAAGAGATAACAAACTATATTAATAAACTAACCGGACAATAATTCTTAAGATAAAGATATTTGCGCTTTAGACTCTTAGCATGGAATATCATTACTTTTTCCCGCTTGGAACTTTATTTTCTGTTTTTTCCTCATGACCGGAGACATTTCTAGTCAATCTTTCCTCCTCCTCAAAGCCACACTTTGCATCATCTCATCATTCTGTTCTGTAATATGCTTCTCGCGGCTCACGATCTTTGACCAATGTACGAAGGTTACGTAACTTGTGATCGAAACCTTCCAAACCTCGAGCAGGCAGACAGATGGACATCATCCAATCATAACACACGTTTAAATCCTCACAGTTAGTCACTGATAAGAGTTAACGATTATTATGTTACCCACATTAATTGCTCAACTTCTACAGTAATTATCCACTACTTCTGATAAAGGTAAGTTTATCTAGATGCCTGTTTATGAATACTGAATGAACCTTTATAGTCTTTTTTCTAGTGAGGTTAAGGTTTACATGCCGAAGGTGCTGGGAAAGAGGCAGTATGTATCCCAGAGGTGCTGGGACTGAGGCAGTATCTATATCAGAGGTGCTCTGACAGCGGCAGTATGTATACCAAAGGTGCTGGGACAGAGGCAGTATTATACCAGAGGTGCTGGGACAGAGGCAGAATACAGGAAAACGTATGTAGAAGTTACAGCGGTACAGAATGAGGTAGTGGGGATGGAATACAGAGGTACATACAGACGCGAGTCACAAACATACAGACAAATCACACACCCCAGACGCGTGACTCATCATCATGACTTATTTGTTCTGCAGGCAGTGGTGGTGGTGGGTAGTGGCGGGCTCCCTTCTGGCTGTGTTCCACTGGAGAGCAACGATAATGGCCCCTCAAGGCTTCCACGTCACCCAGGCGGCTGCAGGAGATGTCCAAGGACCTCACAGCAACACGTCAGTAGAGGACGCAGAAGGCCAGGCCCCCGCGCGCCTACCAGACAACTGTGAATGCAAGTCACTGTTCACGGTGGGGGCGTGCGGGCTGGAGGCCGTGGCCGGTATGCGGCCCGGGGACGCGGCCTGGGCTTCAGCTGTGGCGGGACTGGGCAGGGCCCGCAAGCGCCAGGACGTGCTCATGATGCCCAGCTTGGCCACCCTGGCGCGGTACCTACCACAGGTGTTCAGGATAAACCTCACCAGCAGGCAGGAGGTCGAGGCTGACCTTAAAGTCAGTCGAGCCTCCACGACACTGCCCTTCCTGACGTGTAGAGTCCACCTGTACACCCCGGCTGAGGTCCTGGCGTGCACGCGTCACTACCGTAGCCACAGGGCCGTCCCGCTGCGCATCGCATTCGTCGGTGACTCCCGCGTGCGGAACACGATGCAGCAAATGATCCGCAGTACAATGCACCGCCTAGAGTACCGCCTAGAAGGGGAGCACCAAGCCCTGGACGCCACGCTCGCCTTCCTTGACAGCAAAACCAAGGCGAACGTGCCGGTGTTGGGCGAGGGGCTGGAGCTGCGACTCCACTGGTCGGCCTTCCTAGAGCAAGAGAGGAACGGGCAGGACGTGTCACGTCAGGGCGCCCGGGACTTGCTGGAGGCCTGGGCGTCGGGGTCGTCGGGTCCAAGGGATGGCCCCATCCCTGACATTGTCTACGTCACGTCTGGGTTGTGGGACACCTCCATGTCCCCAGAGGACGACGCCGTCAGTGACTTCCTCCACACGCTGCACGTGATGACGCCCATCCTACAGACGCTGGCTCGTCGCACGCGCGTGCTGTGGCACGTTCACGGCCCCATCAAGGCGTGGCTGGCCAGACGAGAAGTGCCCAACGCGGCCCTGGACATGATGAACCGAGCCTCGTGGGCGAGGCTGGACCGGGCCGGGGTGTGGCTGTGGGACTCCCGGACCATCCTGACGCTGCGGCAGATGTCAGAGTGCCGAGCGCTCCACCTGGCGGGCCTCGTGCCCCTCCTGCCCGCCACCTGGGGCTGTCAAGACTTCCAGCACGCCGGCAGAGACGTCGAGGACGCTGCCGCCAACATGCTCTGGAACCTGGCCTGCAACAATGTCCTCGACCTCGCTACCGATCACTGCTGTGCTACCTGATGCCACGTTACAACCTTCCCCCCCCCCACCACCACCCACAACACACGTGGGGAGTAGTGCCAGACTGTGGGGAGATGTGACGCGTGTGTGGGTAGCAGAATGAGACTGTGGGGGAGGTAGAGTTGTGGGAAAAAGTGGCACACTAGAAATGTTAACAGTCGTGGTCAAGCCAAACGCATCGCCACTACATCTGGATAAATGAATGTTCACCACATCCTCTATAATGTTCACAACAAGTGCAGTTACTTAGAATCAGGTACTGACCTTGTCAAGTGGACCTGATATCGAGTACATTCAGAATTACGTATACTTAGAATCATGTATCGTAGCTGATAACTACGTTCTGTTAAATTTAAGTGTACTTAACATCAGGTGTGCTGACTTAGAATTTAGATTGGTTACAGTAAAGTGTATTATTACTTACTTCCTCTCTCGTTCCTGACCATACCGATGGTTCCCCCTGTGTACAGGACCAGGACACGAGACTCCTGCAACCACTCCACGTCCACTAGGGACTCGATCGACGCCTTGTGACCATACAGTATCTGCAATGACGCAACCTAGTTGGTCAGTACGTCTGTGCGTGTTGGGGTGGTGGAGTAAGGGGTTACCAGATTAAGGAAGTGGATTTACTAGGTACTAAATAGGGGTGGAATAAGGAGGTAATACGTGTGAGGGTGGAGTAACGGGGGTACCACATGTAAGGATGGAGTAACGGGGTACCACATGTGGAAATGGAGTAACAAGGGGGAGGGGGTGGGATGCATGGTAAAAAGGTGGTAAACACGATGGATCATCCCAGTTGGACGAGAGGAACGTGTGCGGACTGTAAGATCAGGCGGAGGCAGGAACTGGCTGGGATGTGGGGTTTGTACAGGGGTAGAGGGAGAGGAGTACGTGGTGTGAGGGATGGATGGGAGGGAGGTAAGAGCTGTTGTGAGGGAGGGAGCCACAAGGCAAGCCACTGCTCCTAGCGAGACCCGAGAGATGTTTAGGAAGAGCTGTTACACGGCCATGGCCTCGCCTACTGCTTCCCTCCAACCACCCAACTCTTCCTCTACCCTGCTTCCACAAGATCACAGAATTCAGCGGTTTGTCTGAATGTTCTTGAGGGCGCTAAAAAGGTCTTATCAAACTAAAAAAACAAAAGTATATATTACTGGCCACTTCCCACCATTATTGGTTCAGAAGGCCAGATCCGGAATGTCTGGACTTTCTAGTCTTCTTATCATGTTAACTCGTTCAGAACAATGGAACGACCCTTGAGTATAACGGTACGATCCTAAGGTATGATTGATTGACCTCTGACTTGACCCTCTATAGTCAAATTAAAGGTCACGCCATCATAAACAAAGGGTCACATCATCGTATCCAAAAGTTCTACTTCAAATCCTACCCCTTCAAACACAACAGTATCTCGTTCCTACAATTATAAAGCCTCACATATTCTTAAATTATAAAAACAAGGATCACATAGCTAACCAACACCTCCATACCTGATGTGGTAGTACATACCGACATTAATCCATTAACCAGTCAAAATACTGTCCTTTAATCAGCTTATCTAATCTTACACTGCAGGTTTATGATCGTGTTTACTGTCGAAACTCCTTTAAATTATTTTGTCCTTTATCCATACAGCATTTGCAATCACATAACTAACTTCAAAAACCATTACAACCCTTTATAACAAAATCTGTAACAATGTCGAGTGATTACAAATTCTTATGCAATTCCAGCACCACTCTCATTCCTACAAAAAATATACTAGGCGAAGTTCATTCCAATCTCCTATCTCATTACATAATTTTCACCACTTCCTAAAGCTGTGATGTTTTCATTTACAAGAAAATTCAACTGCAATTCTACAGTCTCAACTCTGCATAAGTCAGTTTAAGTATGAGAATCACCATTCGCCATTATATTAAACTTCGAAGTTACTCCTATTAAACTTCGAAGTTACTCCAAGTTTATTTTTTATGAGAGAACGGAAGTGATCTCACATAATAACTCCTAAAATGTATTCTGATTACGTTACTTCAATATCCACCATACTGAAAAAGTTATCAATCACTATCAGTGTATACTGCACTTGTAGGATTATTGATCTGATTTGCGCTGGTATACTCGGCAAACTCATTTGTGCACCATGCTCTCATCATGCAAACGAAGGAAAAAGGGTCCTTGTTAGACCCCAGTGGGCTAATATTAC
>JAUUDZ010189156.1:0-18023 GCA_032361705.1 Panulirus versicolor | reverse complement strand
ATCTGGAGGAGGTAGTATGCTTGAGGAAAGGAACCTGGATGTTTTATCTTTGAGTGAAACAAATCTGAAGGGAGTGCTCATGGCCTGATCATGGAGGATGGTGAAAGGCATGTATTTTGTAGAGTGAATTGGAGGGCTGTGGCATACAGGGGAGGACTTGCTGTCACTGAACTGAATCAGGGAATATGAAGTAGCAAGGGGAAAGCAAGGAAAGGTTGTTAGGGGGCTGTGGTCACAATGAATTATACTAGACAACAAGAGAATGGATGTGGCATTATTACCTTGCTAATGTGGGAAATGGCAAACAAGGTTAAGAAAATAAAAGATGGACTGAGTCCACTGTGATTTATGATCAGCTTCCCAATTCATTATTTTTGGGAGGGGAGGTAGTTTTGTCAGTTTTAAAGGCAGCACATCAGGTTTTTCACTGTTTCATTACTAATTACTAGAAATTTTCAATAACTGGTTAACACAAGGGCTACTGTTGTTTGGTAAGTTGTATGACATTTGTTTAATGATTATTCAGCTGTCTGTTCAGATAGTAGTTGTCTTGTTTCCTTTTACTCCATTTTTCCTCTTTTATTTCTCTCTTTCATTTCTCCTGTGTATATTGACAGAGGCACACTTTTTTCATTTTTACTTTGTGGTGCAAGAAATTGGTATCTGCTGTGCTTAATTGATAACCATAACAGTAGGCTGAAATTGTCATATGTGTTATTGAAAGTTGTAGGTTCTTTTACACTTCCATGTGAGTAGGTAGGAAGCCTCTGAAATGATTGGGAAGGGGTTATATGTCCCACCCTATCTAAACATTGGAAAAAATACTTGGATAATTCTAATTATGAATAATTTTTGACTAAGATGAATTTAGAATAATGCATAGATTTTTCATGATGCTTTAAGTTTGTAAAACAGGAACTGAAATATGGTCTTCTTGATAGATTCAACTTAAGAAAGCACCCTGGCAGCCGTGGTCGGGTTCATAGTTCTCGCTTCAACAACCAACCTCATGGGTCACCTTCCCAACATCACTATCAACGTAGAGATAATTATTAATATATAATGTCAGTGTAAGTAAGACTAGAAGTGACAACTTTTGGTGTTAAGAATCATTATTATTGTTATTTTTTAAGAATGTATTCTGTTGAGGCAGGATATAGAAATATCTTGAGTACTGAACCTTTTTCTTATTTTGGTATCTGATTTTCCCACCTTATGTTTCTGGTGCTTAAACATAGAACAGCCAGTATTGCATTACAATGATGTTTTTCCATCTGTTGACATGTTTCAGTCAAGAGGTTCGTCGGATATATCAAGGGATTTGCATGGTATGGGTAGAGGCATATGCTGAAACTTCTGTTATGCAATCATTGTACAGTTTTGTAAGGTTTTCATATCAGCAATTTCTTCTTAACTTGCAGATGACTGAAATCACAATAGGAAAGTAGGATGCATTAATGTGAATTGAAGAAACAAAAAACTATAGGAAAATTTTGCCTTCTTTTGAATATGATTCAAGAAGTTTGATTCTTTGCTCCTAAGTTATATTACTTTGTAGAGAAAGGAGAGGGAAAATAAATATGAAAATTATATCTTTCAGAACAGCAAAGTGAGTTAACTCTCTGATGCATTTCTCAAAATTTTTATAATCTTGTAATGAATTTGTTTTCAGAAATTTGGATTTTATTCATTTAATAAAGATTTGTTGAATGTAGTAAGTCAATTGTATTGTATGTATTTGCTCATGATGGCTTTTGATTGCAAAGAAGCAATGATACATTAAATGTAGCAAATGCGTTATGGCGATTGAATTTTATATATTCATGTGTATCTCCACACATCGTCCATGAAAAGTGATTTTTAACAAAATTGTGTAAGTGATACCTGATAGTTTTTAAGGCATAGAATTAAAATTCTTAATATGTGATACTAAATTTTCAGTTTGATCAGTTGTCTTTTGACTTGAGTTACAAGTTACCAATATTGTCTTTGAACCTGTCCATGACAGTTTGGGAAAAATGCCTTAGTTGAACCCTCATAGCAAAATCCAAGAAAGACAGTAAGACCAGACCATGTTTGGGAGATGAAGGGCATATTGTGATACTGGTGAGAGAGGGAATTCATCTTTTAAACATGGCATGTTTTGTTACATTGTTATTTGGTTTCTTCATATTTAGACTCCTAACTGACATGCACCAGTTCATCAGCAGGCATTCTCTGCATTGGTTTTAGAAATTTACTGAATGATCACACATTATATGTGTTGTTTTATTAACAAGTTGATTCATATATCATTCAAGTTTTTTTTATATAGAAATCCAGGCTCAAGTTTTGGTTTTGACCATTCATTCATATTCTTTATATAAAAATCTAGGCTCAAGTTTTGGTTTTGACCATTCATTCACCTTTTAGACATTTGTAATCACGCTAGATGATGCCTGGTTTAGGAAAATGTTTTAATTTACTACTGTTTCCTTATGGTTTTATTAGATGAAAGTCTGTGGTTGCCTGTTCTTCCTGAAGGTGTGTGAGCAATTCATAATTTTTTTTTATACCTATGTTTTCAGTAGGTAAAGTTAGTCTGATTGGATTACAAAAAAGCTGGTAATGAAAGATTCATCAGTCAAAGTCTTTGGATGGCATTGCATTAGCAGTGTAAAACTGAAAAGTTTTATATTATCTTTGAGTCTCCATGCCCAGAATCTCTAATTGCGTCAAGCACTATTTATATTGATTTTATTTTAAGATTACCCTAAGATCAGTTTTAGTGAAAGTCCTGGTGTTACCTGGACCCTTCTAAAGGTTCATGCAACCCAAGGCTGTGCTACTTCTGGTAGTAGGGAAATGTAAACTCCTTTGAAGTGATAAGTTCTTTGACAAGACAGTACTCTCAAATGATACAACCTCGCCTAAGGTTGTTTTTCACTCTCGGCGTAACCTCGTGCAGGCAGAGTCCAGTAACACAAAGACTATATATATATTTTTTCATACATATTTGCCACCTCCCACATCAGTGAGGTAGCATCAAGAACAGATAACTGGGCCTTAGAGGAAAAAATCCTCACTTGGCCCCCTTCTCTGTTCTTTTGGAAAGCAAAGCAGGAGGGAAGGATTTCCAGTCATCTTCTCCCACCCCTTTTAGTCACTGTTTGCGACATGCAGGGAATATGTGGGCAGTATTCTTTCTCCCCTATCCACAGGGATAACCAGGACTATATATTTATTATACTTAATCGCCCTCTCCCACATCAGCGAGGTAGTGCAAGGAAACAGACGAGGAATGGCCCAAACCACCCACATACACATGTATATACACAAATGCCCACACACGCACATATACATATTCATACTTGCTGCCTTCATCCATTCCTGTCTACTTATTTTTTTTTTCATACATATTCGCCATATCCCTCATTAGCGAGGTAGCGTTAAGAACAGAGGACTGAGCCTTAGAGGAAATACCCTCACTTGACCCCCTTCTCTGTTCCTTCTTTTGGAAAAATTAAAACAGGAAGGGAGGATTTCCAGCCCCCTGCTTCCTCCCCTTTTAGTTGCCTTCTACGACACGCAGGGAATACGTGGGAAGTATACGATGTGGTATATATGGGTCAATATGCTGTCAATGGATTGAACCAGGGCATATGAAGCGTCTGGGGTAAACCATGGAAAGTTTTTTGGGGCCTGGATGTGGAAAGGGAGCTGTGGTTTCGGTGCATTATACATGGCAGCTAGAGACTGAGTGGGAACGAATGTGGCCTTTGTTGTCTTTTCCTAGCGCTACCTTGCACACATACAGGGGGCAAGGGGTTTTCATTTCATGTGTGGTAGGGTGGCGACAGGAATGAATAAAGGCAGCAAGTAAGAATTATGTACATGTGTATATGTGTATATGTCTGTGTATGTATATATATGTATATGTTGAAATGTATAGGTATGTATATGTGCGTGTGTGTGGACATGCATGTATATACATGTGTGTGTGGATGGGTTGGGCCATTCTTTCGTCTGTTTTCTTTTGCTACCTTGCTAATGTGGGAGACAAAGTACAATAAAAAAGAAAATGTGTATGTGGGTGGATAGGCCATTCTTTGTGTGTATCCTGGCACTGCCTCGCTGATGCGGGAAACAGCGATCAAGTATAATGAATAATGAAATATATAGAAATACATATACTATAATGTGATTAGATGATTCTAAAGTTCTTCAAGCTGTCCTTTTGATGTTACCAATCTTAGATCCCTAATTTCTCACTCAGATAATTGGAAAGTCTTCTCTTAGAGCTAACTTGAATGTCTTCATGTTTTAAATTTGGTAACCATAGTATTCTGGTTTCATACATACTGATGACCGCCTTTCAGTTATAAGCAAGCGTCGAGGTCCTCCTCCTGAGTTTACCTGGCTGTTACCATACCATCAGAACTCCACAAGTAATACCACTCATGTGAGAGATTTAGCAAGTACAGGACCAGCTATGCCGACCAGTGGTTCAGATGGTTTGGTTCCTGATGGAGTCAGCTTTGGTGATGTTAATGTGGACACTACTCAGATCCAGTCTTCACCATATCTTGACCCTACTATCAGTAATACTGACAATAGTAGTGTGCATGTATGTTAATATGTATGTTTTCTTTCTTATGCTTTAATAACTATCAAAAAAGAAAAAGGTTAGGATGTTGTTGATGGGATATATTTTGTTGCATACAGTTCTCATAATTGAATAGTCTTAATGGTATGGGAAGGCTTATGAAAATGAATGGTTTTCTGTTTAGAAGTGAATGAGTATTCATTTTAGAGTTGAATAGATGAAAAAGTGCAGGTATTAGTTGGTAGGTATGTTACCAGTACTACCTGCCTGGGTATCAGGAGGGCTAGTGATGGCTGCGTAGTGAGCCAGCACCTAAGTGGTTAAATTGCACTCTTCTAACCCAGATAGCTATCTTTTCTTTCTGCTTCAGTCAAACGTGGAGTACTGGCATTTTGTTCACAAACATGCAATCTCTCCTTGTCATACATAACACTTGACAACGGTTAACACACAGCTCATTCTTTGTAACTTTATTTTCCTGTGGTGAGTGCTTTGTGCTAGCCCTGCCTTTTGGCAAAATGTTAGGAACAATAGACAAAAGTTGTAGGTAGGAATATTTAGGTAGAAACATTAGGTTGAAGTAGTAGGTAGGAATGCTAGATAGGAGCACTTAGGTGGAAGTAGTTAGAAAGAACTTTAGGAAGAAGCCTCTTCAAACACTGTGCTACACTTGCCCTCTGTCATTGGCCTGTTAAGGTTGAGGCACTAAAGGCTGAGAAGCAGCACTGGAGTTCACTTGTTATGGAGACTGTTGCTTTGGCTGCCGCCTTGAGGGTGTTCCAGAAGGAACAGGCATTAGGGATATAGATAGATAGATGAAAAAGGAATTGAAATAGATCAGGAATGATCTTAATGTATAGTGATGCCTCCCCAAACTAATTAGTGCACAAGGATATTGGCTTTTGTGAGAGGGAGGTTTCCATGGTTGGAATGAAATTCAGCACCTCTGCAAACACTGTGCTGGACTTGCCCTCTGCCAGTGGTCCGTTAAGGTTGAGGCACTAAAGGCTAAGAAGTGGCACTGGAGTTCACTAGTTATGGAGACTATTGCTGCGGCTGCCACCTTGAGGGTGTTCCAGAAGGAACGGGCATTAGAGATATAGATAGATAGATGAATAAGAAATCATTGGAATGTATCAGGAATGATCTTAATGCATAGTGATGCCTCCCCATACTAATTTGTGCACAAGGATGTTGGCTTTTGTGGGAGGGAGGTTTCCATGGTTGGAATGAAATTCAGCACCATGTTGTATGTATACATTATGCTAGCTTTGATGGTCAGTTTGTAAACAAATTATCAGAATGATTTTACATAATTGGACCAAGGCTGCAAAGGCTCATGGAACAAAACAAATGAAATATGTAAGTGCAGCCATTAACCATTAAGCATGAAGTTTGCTGATAGACAAAGTGCACCGTGATGACCTTCTGCTTATTTTTTTCTCCAGATATTACAGTATCATTACACACAGAAAAAATGAATGACACTATAGTCCTGAGTTAGCTTTGGGGTACCGTGAAACTCATTTACATACCAGTAAATACTGATGCAGCTTCTTCAGTTACATATACATTTTTCTTGGGTACTGTTGTTTCTTTGCTGGTGCTTAAGTATGGATGTCGTGAAGACATTAGGTTAGAGCAGAGAAAAAGTGATGAAAAAATGTAGTACAAAGCTATGTTATGAGTTCACAGCACTCCTATATTGTTCTATTATCATATATCATCTGAAAAGCACTAAATTACATATGATTTTCTAGAGAAGAGTTGAGATACCTACACACATGAAAGCAATTGGATGGACTGAGGCTACAGAGGCTTATACAAATGCAACAGGCCAATGGTATTCCTGTTTATGAGCATCACCCAATCAGGACTCAGTTTTCTGACAAATAACCTGTGCTAGAGTGACCATCCACTCAGATGGAATTTCTATAATCCATTACTTGTTCTCTCTGTACATAACAGTATCATTACAAAATGAGCTAAGTGATACTGTATTTATATGTTAGATTCATGATGGCCTTAAACCATTGTACATATTTGTAATCACCGTTGCTATTGTTGCGGTGTTTTACACAGCTTTTGGAAATGTACTATCTTTGCAGGTGCATACATGTGGATGTGATATTAAAAGCCTGAATTCACACAAAAAGAGTGAAAAAACAAGGTACACAGCTATGATGAGAATAAAGTGTACCCCTATACTGTCTTACTATTGAATTGAAGAGCAAATGAAATTTATAGTAGATTGCTACACAGAAAAGATGGAGATATCCACACACACATATCTAGGCAGGAATACTAGGCAGAAGTAGCCTCTAGGAAGATTAGGCAGGAGCATTAGGTAGTAGTAGTTGGTTGGAACATTAGGTAGGAACCTATGCAAACACTGCCAATGGCCTGTAGAGGGTGAAGTGCTAAAGGTTATGAAGTGGTAGTGGAGTTCACTAGTTATGGAAACTCTGTTGTTGTGGCCACCCCTCTGAGGGAGTTCCAGGAGGGAACAGGCATCAGAAATATAGATAGACACACTCTTATAGAAGCAAGCAGATGGATGGCAGCTGCAAAGGCTCATGGGAATGAAGCTAACCTATGAAATACCTGCTTCCAAGTGCCAATCAAGTATCCTGCAGAAAAGATACTTGCTTCTTACTGTCAGTCATGTATTCCTCAGTTTTCTGAAAGATGGCTTTACATTAGAAACCACCTGCTCTGACAAAATTTCTGTAAACTGCCATTTGTTATTTTCTCTGTACAGTGCAGTATCTCTACAAAACTTAATTGCCAGTACCTGTAATAACCAGTGTAATTCTCATGGTAACAGATACACATTTCCTATGTACTTTATCTTTTTTTTCTTGGTGCAGTGATGCTAAGGAGTGGATGTGCTACATGACGAATAAAGGTTAATACAGGAAAAATGTAAAGACAATGTACACAGTATACTGAATTTCAATTGATGTGGTGGAAAATAAGTGAGACATGCACACACACAAGCATACATATGGACTGAGGCTGCAGAGGCCCTTTAGAATGCCACTGGCATGTAAGAAGATGCTTACAAGTGTCAGGCTATTGGCTTTAAGTGTTTTGATAGAAAGCTACATGGTAGAGATGCATCTACTTAGAAGTTATTTCTATAACGTTGAATGTCTTCCCCCTTCCCCCTCACTCTTTGTAACTCACACACCACAACAGGTCTAAAAACATTAGGTTCTTAGGGGTCTGGTATTCAGAGGATCTCGGTTTGGGATTATCACTGTATTCATCGGTTAGTTTTATTTCCCTCCTCTGTTTAATTCTGCAAAGTTCTTTTCATCCTTGCTGAATAAAGTATTAGAGTACAGCTAAAGAATCGTTGAGTTTTTCTTCTGAACTTATTATCCTCAGTGCTTTCAAAAATAAATTATAAATTCACTTGGTCTAGAAGATAAAAATCTCTGAGGTTGGATATAAAAGTTGACCAACTAGGTGCTACTTGCAGTTCTTAACTGATGATTATGTAAAATGTGTATTATGCTTCTCTATTTATTGGTGAATTATTGATGCCTATAAGTCTGAATGCCTATTCTAATGTAACTGAAAGATTAATGACATTGGAGAAAAAGATTTATACAAGGGAGAGGAGTTGCTACTCCTCTCTTTTGTGTAGTTTACATTACCTGTTGGGTTGTCATCTCTGTATTTGCTTGATTTCTTATTTTAAGGTGAAGATACCAAGTTCATCCAAATTAGCTTGCAGAATTCTGTAGATATTTTCATGGATTACAAATGATTCCTATGTGTTTGACGCAGTAGAAAAATTTTATATATTTTTAAAGTTGAAAGTATACTTATTTGATGTTCGAAAAACTGAATAATCTTCTGTTCATGAAATTGTGTTGAATCTGAAAGATCATTTATATTGCTTCAGCTATTTCGATATTCTTTTATATTGTGTATTGTGCTTACTACAGGTTGTACCTTTTTAATCCGGCAACCTTGGGACCTGGTCATTACTGGACCACAGAAAATGCCGGAAAACAGAAATTGGCCCCTTTAAAGGCCCTCGGTTGAACAGTCTTACCCATTACCATCACCTTGGTTTTATGTGTTCCTGCAGCATTGCTGCAGCCAAGAATTGTTACCCTATCTTTGGAATCCTTACCCCCATATGGAGACTCCTTAATATCTTGAACAAGGATTTTTTGTGGCATACGATACCAATAAGGGGCAGATTCATCGGCATCATACACTTGTTTTGGGGCTATAAGAAATTAATAGGGCTGTTGATTATCTTGGCTGCAGTGTATACAGATTTTGGCACCTTAGTGCTGCTAACAACACAGCCATAGTGGCAGATCCACAAACTAATGATGGCAGATTCAAAATGTGCCAGACCATGGAAGTTTCCAGACCACAGAGTGCCAGATTAGAGAGGTGCAACCTGTATCTGCAAAAATCAGATGAATTGGTTTTATGACAACATAAGTTTCTGAGAACTTGAGATTAAATGGAGAGTATTTCTGATTATTGTCAGTTTTTGTAATTAAACATAGCACTAAGTCATACTGATGTGTTTTACTTGAGTTTGTTTAAATTTCTACTGATTATCTTTCAGCATGAAAATGAAAGAAGCCCTGACCTTGGGGTCAATCGGCATAGTATTGCCACAGGACTGTCTCCAACACCTATTGCTGCTAGGGAGAGTCATATTAGACATCAGATGGCTCTTCGAGAAGACTCATATACTGATATTCATGAGTTTACGTATGTATAAGGATTCATATTCGTATTCCATGTTTATTAGGATTTACCTTAACCTTCCTACAGCAGGATCCCCTTCTGCAGTGCTCAGGAAGTCAGCCACATCTGTGAGGCTGATCCACAAGTCAAGAAATATGGTGATAAAATGTGTGTCTTTATGGGTATGAGCTTGACAGTTAAGGAGTTATTGTTCCATGTCTTGACATTGGAATTTGCATCATGGATATGAGGAGTCTTGTGGTATGCTTAATTTCTGCGTGTAGCACTGTAGAAATGATAATCTTATTTGGTATAATTGGGTATGTGTGTGTGTGTGTGTGTGTGTGTGTGTGTGTGTGTCATACTTCTGTACTTGCCTATACTTGCTGTCACTTTGTGTAAACTTTGATCCCTGCTAACAGGAGTAATTCATGTGAAGTGAGTTTGGTTAGTTTAGTTTCAAGAATCTTAAGATACTGCATTATGCACTTTCCTGTACTAAGTCATGCTTTAAACTTGTAATGGTGCATTATGGATAAATTGAAAATTAGTGTTTAGGTATATGTAAATGTCATCACTCCTGAGGCAGTTTGAGAAGCAACTGATGATTTGAGAATATGAAAGGTATTATTAGGTATTATATAGCATCCTTAGGGATAGTGGAGAGAGAAAACAACCCTTGTATTTCCTTCCTATTGAAGGTGATTAGCACGGGCAGAAGTGGGATGGAGGGCTGGAAACCATTTCCTTTTTTGTTATCACTCTCTGAAAGCAGGAATAGATATATGCCAACCAAGTTCTTTTCTTGAAGACACAGGCTGGGATGGCTCAATCAAAATAAAAAGAAAGGAGAGATGATAGGTGCTGTGTTTGCTTAGAGATACCTAGATTGTATAGTTTTTAGGAAAACAGAGTTGAAGGGTAGGAAGGTAGAGTGACCCAGGAAAGTTCAGGGGGTAAAATCTAGAGTAAGGGTGAGGATAAGAGCAAAGGAAGGGGTGGCTCTTTTAATACAGAATGAGCTGGGGATACTTTTGGACAGATGGTGTTTGGGGACTCACCTAATGGTAGAATGGTACTGAAAAAGCTAGAGAACATAAGAAGGAGGATTAATAGCTCTGAATATGCTGTCTTATTTAATTCTGTGTGCATTAGAGAAAGCCTGTTTTCCTGGTGCTACCTTGCTAAAGCAGGGGATGGCTATGCTATTTCCTGTGGAGCTGGGTGATGCCCGGGAATGTGTATGTATATGTGTATGTTAATATGTGTATGTATATGTATGTTATTATTATTATTATCATACTTGATCACCGTTTTCCGTGATAGGTGAGGCAGTGCCAGGAAACAGACAAAGAAAGACCCATCCACTCATATACACACGTATATACTTACTTAACTCATGCAGCTCATTTTTCATAACTCTAGATTTTCTTGTGGTGAGCACTATGGGCTATCCCAGTCTTATGGCAAAATGGTAGGAGCATTAGGTAGAAGTAGTAGGTAGTAACATTTAGGTAGGAGCATTAGATAGAAACAGGTACAAGTTGTAGGTAGGAGTATTAGATATAAGTAGTCAATAGGAACATTAGGTAAGTGCCTCTGCAAACACTGTGCAAGATTTGCCCTTTGCTAGTGGCTTGATATGCCACTAGTACTAAAGGCCGAGAAGTGGCATTAGAGATTTTTAGTTGTGGGGGACTCTATTGCTGTGGCCACCTGTTTGAGGGAATCCCAGTTGGAACAGGTGTCAGTGATATAGATAGATAGCTGCATTTTTTGTTAAAAAGTGCAGGGAAATTACTTTAGGATTGATGTAGGTTAAAATGAAAGTAGACTTGAGAGGTTTGTGACTGTTTGTGCTCATTCACCCAAGAGTAAGATGAATGAAGAAGAAAGGTGTGTATTTTAGGTGTAGAAAAGTGAGACTATGGTAATTTTTATGCAAGTGATCAGCATTTTAGTGCTACAGGATCTGATTGCAAGGTTGGGTGCTATGTCAGTTGAGGATATGATTAGGGGGCATAAAGTCCATGGTGTTGATAAAAAAAGGGAAAAGCTTCTGAAGTTGGTTGAAGAAAGGGGAATGATGAATGGAAGTTCATTGTTTGCTATATGGTACATACATAAGTAAGCATTAATGAGTAGAGCTGGGGTAAGTAAACATTGATTGACCATTTGCTTAATGATATGTATGCAAAAAACATGCAAAAGAGAGTCACTGGATATGAGCATGCTACGAGATGCGCTAGATTGAATACCTTGTCATCTCTTGTTGGAGCCAAATTTAAAGTTGGTGATGGGTGTAGGAAAAGGAATGATATAACTCATGAGAGAAGTAGTGGAAGTAATTGAGCTTCGAAAAGTAGCCTGTATGCAGAAATACTTTGATAAATTTATGAGTGAAGAGTGGATTAGGTTGAGAATGAAGGAAACTTTGGGATTGGATGAGGAGTGGAAGTTATTCAGGGAATCAGTGTCTAAGTATATAGATGAAGTGTGTGGCATGCCCAGTGTATTAGAATGAAACATGAACTCTGATATGTATAAAGGTGCATCTTTTACACTTTGCACCTCAGTACATATAATCATTTCATTGTATTCGGATCATATTCATATATAAAATGTAAAAATTGTTCTATACTATACAAGGAGTAATTGGAATGAAAGCATTTGGAGAGGCAGAGAAATCAGAGTTAGAAATAAGCAAGAAATCTTTGGTTGAAAACAAGCAGAGGATATTTTATAGATAGGAAATCTGGATTATATATTGATCTGGATTATATACTAATTGTTAGGCACATAAAAGAGAGGCATTTAGAGGTAAATGTGCTGAGAGGGCAACTGGTGAGATGTATAATCACTAACTTGTGGAGGTGAGGATGAAGATGTGTGGAAGTTTTTGAAAAAGAGGAAACAGTGTCAGTAAGAAGAGAATAGTGAGAGTAACAGAGCTTGGAAAAGAGACTTTTTTGAAGAAATATCAGGAGAGATTGAGTTTAGAATGGCAAAACATGAGAGTGAATGAGGCAAGGGGAGTGGGTAAGGAATGGGAAGTAATAAGGAAAGCAGTGCTGGCATGTGCAAGAGATGCATGTGGCATGCGAAAGGTGGGAGGTGGGCAGATTAGATATGGTAGTGAGTGGTGGGATTAAGAAGTAAGAGTTGCTAGTGAAAGAGAAAAGAGAGGAATTTGGATGGTACTTATGGGTAAGGAATGCAAATGATTGAGGATGTATAAGAGAAAGTGGGAGGAGGTCAAGAGGAAGGTGCAGGGGTTGAAAAAGAGGGCAAATAGGAGTTAGGGTGAGCAAGTATCGATAAACTTTAGGGAGAATGAGATGTCTTCGAAGGAGGTGTATAATAAGCGAAAACGAGAGCAGATGGGAATATCGGTGAAGGAGCAGAATGGGAAGTGATAACAGGTAGTGATAAAAGTGAGGAGAGATGGAGTAAGTATTTTCAAGTACTATTAAATGTGGTTGATGAGAGAGTTGCAGATATAGGGTGTTTGGGTTGCGATGTTATGTGAAGTGAGAGAGTCATTGAGGGTGGTTTGTGAAGAGAGAAGTAGTGAAAGCCTTGTATAAGATGAGATCTGGCAAGGCAGCCAGAGTGGATGGTACTGCAGTTGAATCTATTAAGAAAGGTGATGACTTGTGTTGTTGATTGGTTGGCAAGGGTATTCAGTGTATGTATGGGTCATGGTGAAGTGCTTCTGGATTGACAGAATGCATGTATATTGACATTATTTAAAGGCAAGGTGGATAAAGGTAAGTGTTCAAACTACAGAGGTGTAAGTTAGTTTAGTATACCTGGTGAGTTGTGTGGGAGGGTATTGATTGAAATGGTGAAGGAATGTATAGAGCATCAGAGTGGGGAGGAGCAGTGTGGTTTCAAAAATGGCAGAGGATGTATGGATCAGATGTTTCCTTTAAGGAATGTGTGAGAAAAACAGGTGGATTTGTATATGATATTTATTGATCTGGAGAAAGTGCTAGGGTTGAGAGAGGTGGTTTGTGGAATCTTAAGAATATACTGTGTGGAAGGAAAACTTCTAGAAGCAGAGAAGTTTTTTCATGGATGTAAGGCTTATGTACGAGTAGGAAGAGAGGAGAGTGAATTGTTTCTAGTGAAGGTTATTCTGTGGAATGGATGTGTGATGTTACCATGGTTGTTCAATTTGTTTATGGATGGGGTGGTGAGAGAGGTAGATGCAAGAATCTTGGAGAGAGCTGCAAGAATGCAGTTTGAGGGGGATGAGAGGGCCTGGGAAATGAGGCAGTTGTTGTTTACTGATGGTACAGAATTGTTGGTGTATTTCAATATGAAACTGCAGAAGTTGGTGACTTAGTTTGGAAGTATGTGTGAAAGGAGAAATTTCAGAGTATATGTTAGTAAAAGCAAGGTTTAACATGGTTGAGGAACAGGTTAGTTGGGGTTTGAGTTTTATTTGAGAAAAACTGGAGTAAGTGAACAAGGCAGTGAATGGAACCATGGAAGCAGAAGTGAATCTTAGGGTGTGGGAGGGGGAGAAGGGTCTAGGAGTGCTGAAGAATGTGTGAAAAGAGAGAACTTTATCTGAAAGGGTAGAAATGGGTGTCTTAGAAGGAATAGTAGCCCCAACAATATTATATGGATGTGAGGCATGGGTTATAGGTAAGGCTGTGTGGAGGAGGATGGATTTGTTGGAAATTGAATGATAAAGGACAGTGTTTGATGTGAGGTGGCATGATTTAGTAAGTCATGAAAGGGTAAGAGGGATGGGTTAATGAAAAGAGTGTGATTGAGAGAGCAGAAGAGGGAGTGCTGAAATGGTTTTAACATAATGAGAGAATGAATGAGCAAAGTTTGACAAAGAGGATGTATGTGTCGGAAGTAGAGGGAATAAGGAAAACAGGGAGACCAAATTGGAGATGGAAGATGGAGTGAAAAATATTTTTTGCGACTGGGGGGCCAGAGCATGCAGGAGGGTGAAAAGTGTGCACGAGGTTGAGTGAATTGAAATTTTGTGGTATACTGTGGTCGATGTACTATTGGTAGACTGAACCAGTGTGTGTGAAGTGTCTAGGGTAAACTATGGAAAGGTCTGTGGGGTCTGGTTGTGGATAGAGAGTTGTGGTTTTGGTAGATTACACATGACAGCTAGAGAGTGTTTGTGAGCAGATGTGGTCTTTCTTTTTCTGTTTCTAGCTTTACCTCATTAACACAGAAAACAGTGATCAAGTATGAAAAAAAATTTTCACAGAATTTATTTGCAAACCATTATTTGTTTTCCAGGGTTTTCATTGGAACATGGAATGTTAATGGTCGATCGCCAACACTTGGTTTAGCTGAGTGGTTGTCTGTGGATGAAGACCCTCCTGATGTATATGGTATAGGTTTCCAGGAACTTGATCTCAACACCGAAACATTCCTCTTCAATAATACGCCTAAAGAACAGGAATGGCTGTGAGTACCAAAGGCATATTACCGTTGGTGTGAAATTGCTGATTAGGGTGCATAAGTTATTTAGATATGCTCTGAATCTTCATTTACTCTAAAACCTTTGTAATTAGTAAGTGTTTTAGGCGAAAAGACAAAAAAACTTTTTTTTGTTGTTTTGATTGTGAGTAGCTTTGATCCTAACTCATATCTTGCCTTGTCCATAGGTGATAACTGTATAAGACAATAGAGGAACCATGCAAACAGTGGACATTTCATTAACTACCATCTGCTTTTGTGCACCACCTCTGTAGGTATTTGCAGCCTGAGGCAGATGGCCAGTAATTGCTAGACTGTAGGTATTTCAGGGTAGAGGCAGCACACATTCTCATTTCTTTCGCCTCTAATTGGGCACCCTTTAAAAAAACCAACTTAGCACTTTGGTAGTCATTGTGCATCCCTGCATGGCTTTGTAACTGACTTTCCTTAGGATGGATTTTGCTTTTTTAACTGGGATGCCCCTGGCGGAGGTTATCTTTGCTGGGATGGAGTTCTCCATCGCTTCAACAAGACTTTGTCTTCCCACCCATTAAGGTTTGATTGTTCCTGCACACTTCATAAAAAGAAAGAGTACTGATTTGAATTCTTTATGTACTGACCTTTCTTTCTGGTCCTTGACCAGAAGTATCTCCAATAACTTTTGCAATTCATTTTTCTCTTCTCACTTCTTACCAGATCAATTAACTTTCCTGCTGATAAAGCCACTCTTACTTTCCTCATAATTCATCTTGGATGATTTTGCATGTAATTCTCAAACCCCCATCTCCCACTAAACCTGTGCCATCTATATTTTCCTTGTGCAGGGTCCTTCCCAAGTATTTTCCCAGCTCTGAGGGGATGCAGTGTATGGCCCTGATGGCATATTTCCTTGAGTTCTAAGGGAGTGTCTCTTGTGATAGGTCTCTCCTTGCTTGCCTGCTCATCTCATTCCAAAAACCCAGAACTTTACTTCATGGAAACATGCCTTCATGGAGCCCTTCTATAGAATGGAGACTGCTCTAACTCTTCTAACTATCCACCTATTACTCTCACTTCTGCTATCTCCAAAGTCTTTGAAACCTTCCATAACTCTCCCTTTGTTATACACTTAGCATCACATTTCCTTCTTTCTGCTCACCGATATGACTTTCTCAGCATGAGTTCTACTGGTAATCCTCTCTCTTATGTGATCTTATATCATCTCTTTACCCCAAACCACCTCAGTTAGGTTTCCTTTCCAACCTGTAAAGCACATTTTTCAAGTTGTTTAAGAGATGTATTTAACTTTACAACTTCAGAGATATTCATGTAACGGAAATATAAATCACATCCAAAATATATTTAATAAACTTCTCTTGCTTTGATAATGCTATTGCTTTGATAATGTGAAGAAGTTTTACAGTTGTGTCAGCACAATGCACTAAAAAGTGCAAGATTAAGGCTTTAGCATCAATTAAGTTGCAACTACACATGTTACCTGCTCTGAAAGATTGTTTACTTATTGGTATTATTATATTTCATAATTGGTGATAGGAAAGAAAGAATACTTTCCATATATTCCTTGAATGTAATAGAAGGCAACTAAGAGGGAGCTCGGGCTGGAAAATCTCCCCTTTTTGTATTTCAGTTTTTAATAGTTGGAATGAGAGCCAAGTGAGGAGTTCTCACCCTCTTTGAAGGCTCAGACTGGAGTATCTGAATATGCTTGGATGTAAACAAGTTGAGAAGAGAGGAGAGATAGTTTCTTTGTTTTGAGAAAAGAAACCTGGATGTTCTAGATCAGAATGAAACAAAGCTCAAGGGTGAGGGGAAGCATGGTTTAGGAATATCTTAAGGGTAAAGTCAGGGGTTAGTCTGAGGGCCAGGGCTAGAGCTAAGGAAAGAGAGCACTTTTGTTGAAGAAGGAGTCGTGGGAATGCGTAAGTGATTATACATAGTGTGTTCAGTGTTGTAAATGGAAATGGTGAAGAGCTTGTAGATTTATGTGCTGAAAAAGGACTGGTGATTGGGAATACCTGGTTTAAAGAGAGATATACTTGAATATACGTATATGAGTAGGAGAGATCGTCAGAGAGCATTATTGCATTAAGTGTTAATTGATAGGCATGTGAAAGAGAGACTTTTGGATGTCAATGTTCAGAGAGGGGCAACTGGAGGGATGCCTGATCATTATCTTGTGGAGGTGAAGGTGAAGGCATGTGGAGGTTTTCAGAAAAGAAGAGAGAATGTTGGAGTGAAGAGAGTGGTGAGAGAGTAAGTGAGCTTGGAAAGAAGACTTGTGTGAGGGATACCAGGAGAGAATGAGTACAGAATGGAAAAAGGTGAGAGCAAATGAAGTAAGGTGAGTGGGGGAGGAATGGGATGTATTTAGGGAAGCAGTGATGGCTTTTGCAAAAGATGCTTGTGGCATGAGAAAGATGGGAGGTGGGAAGATTAGAAAGGGTATTGAGTGGTGGGATGAAGAAGTAAGATTGTTAGTGGAAGAGATGAGAGAGGCATTTGGACAATTTTTGCAGGGAAAGACCGCATATGACTGGGAGATGTATGAAAGAAAGAGGCAGGAGGTCAAGAGAAAGGTGCAAAGGTGAAAAAGAGGACAAATGAGAGTTGGGGTGAGAGAGTATCATTAAATTTTAGGGAGAATAAAAAGCAGTTTTGGAAGGAGGTTAATAAAGTGCGTAAGACAAGAGAACAAATGGGAACATCGGTGAAGGGGACAGTTGGGGAGGTAATTACAAATAGTGGTGAAGTGAGTATATTGAAGGTTTGTTGAATGTGTTTGATGATAGAGTGGCAGATTTAGGGTGTTTTGGTCGAGGTGGTGTGTGAAGTGAGAGGGTCAGGGAGAATGATTTGGTAAACAGAGAAGAGATAGTGAAAGCTTTGCGGAAAATGAAAGCCGGCAAGGTGGCTGGTTTGGATGGTATTGCTTTGGAATTTATTAAAAAGGGGTCACTGTGTTGTTAACTGGTTGGTGAGGATAGTCATTGTATGTATGGTTCGTGGTAAAGTGCCTGAGGATTGGCAGAATGCATGCATAGTGCCATTGTACATAGGGAAAGGGAATAAAGGTGAGTGTTCAAATTGCAGAGGTATGGGTTTGTTGAGTATTCATGGGAAATTATATGGGAGGGTATTGATTGAGAGGGTGAAGGCATGTACAGAGCATCAGCTTGGGGAAGAGCAGTGTGGTTTCAGAAGTGGTAGAGGATGTGTGGATCAGGTGTTTGCTTTGAAGAATGTATGTGAG
>JAUUDZ010189047.1:0-18029 GCA_032361705.1 Panulirus versicolor | reverse complement strand
AGAATAAGTGAGGAAAGATTGACCAAGAGGATATATGTGTCAGAGGTGGAGGGAACGAGGAGAAGTGGGAGACCAAACTGGATGTGGAAAGATGGAGTGAAAAAGATTTTAAGCAATTGGGGCCTGAACATGCCAGAGGGTGTAAGGCGTGCAAAGAATAGAGTGAATTAGAACGATGTGGTATACCGGGGTCGACGCGCTGTCAATGGATTGAACCAGGGCCAGGGCATGTGAAGCATCTGGGGTAAACCATGGAAAGTTTCGTGGAGTCTGGATGTGGAAAGGGAGCTGTGGTTTTGGTGCATTCTACATGACAGCTAGAGACTGAGTGTGAATGAATGTGGCCTTTGTTGTCTTTAGCTACCTTGCGCGCATATGGGGGAAAGGGTTGTCATTTCATGTGTGGTGAGGTGGCGACAGGAATGAACAAAGTCACCAAGTATGAATTATGTACATGTGTATATATGTATATGTCTGTGTCTGTATATATATATATATATATATATGTATATGTTGATATGTATAGGTATGTATATGCGCATGTGTGGATGTGCATGTATATACATGTGTATGTGGATGGGTTGGGCCATTCTTTCCTCTGTTTCTTTGTGCTAAGTATAATGAAAAAAATAAATAATATTTATACACACACACACATGCATATACATATATATACACACGTACATATTTATACTTGCTCGCCTTGATCCTTCCCCAACGCCACTCACATACTCACAGTTCCTTCAACTGAGCGGTTGACAGCTACAGCAGTCAAGTTGGTCTCACGCTCCAGGTCAAAATCATCACTAGTGGTGCGGATGATGTCCCGATATACATCATAACATTCATCATATCTGTTAAAACAGAATTGTTAAGAAAAAAATTCTTTAATAATCATTTACTTATCCTTAAAAATACATATATTTCCCATATGCAAAATTGGTAGCACATCCAAGACAAATTTTGAGGCACATAAACTACTTTGAAAATTACAATATAACACTGAAATCTTGTATTAATTTCACAATGTTAACTTCAAAATGATATTTTCATTATAATCTTCCAAATTGCTTCCCCATTAATTGTAATACTTTCCAGTTCAGATATTAGTGCAATTATATTTGTATAAAGTAATATCCCTCTTTCCAGATCTGTTAATCTATAATTATATTCCTACTCTCCTCTGTAACTTAGTTCTATTTGCAATACCTCTAAATACTTATTGATTCTCTCTCCAATCATTTTCAGAGCTCAGCTCCTAGTAATCAGTAACTTCTAACATCTATTCTTTTAACAGTCCTTTCCAACATTTTAATTTTCAATTCCTTCATCCATTCTATAATACGTTCAATTTTCACCAGCATACTTTAATAAAATACACGTACTATTACCACTTGTTATACTGTACTGTATTCACAGTAATCTTGTGCATCATCTTAAACTGTTTACTTAATTTAGCATTACCTCTGATACACCCTGTTCTCTCTTCATTGCCCACTGTAATTTTCACTGCACATCACAAATGACTCTTCAGGAGTTAACAGTCTTCCCAGTATATTTCTATGATCCTTTTTTTTAGACAGTGAATGCTGCACAAACAGTGTGATGGGCAACATGAAAGGATGGGTGAGAAATACAGTATAAGGGGAGACAGGTATGGGATCATATAGGAATATGACAACAGTAAAACAATATTATGTGATGAAAAATGAATGAGGATTAGATATATCTGGTTTAAAAAAGATTACACATAAGTCTGGGTGACCGTCAGTACCTATACACCTGGTGGCAAAAACAGTGAGGAACGGAATGGTTTCATCTGGGAGAAGTTGAACATATGTCTAGGCAATTACGGTGCAAAGGATGGAGTCCTTGTGGTAGTTTAATTGAATGAAAGAGTGGGTGATGTGGCAATTGAGGGTATAATATTGGGGCATAGGATGTGCAGCTGAATGAAAATGGGGAACTGCATATTTAGTAGTGGGCTGAAAAAGGATTGGTGACAAGGAATACCATGTTTAAAAAGGGATGCACACATAAGTACACATGGATGAGTAAGAATGGGGTCAATGGGTATAACTGTTTTACTTTTTACCTGGTTTAAAAAGAGGTGCTTACACAAGTACTATGGGTAAGTGGGACTGGGGTCAATGGGTATAACTGGCTTACTTTACTATGAAACAAGTATGCAAAGGAAAGGATGTCTGATGTGTATATGCTAAGACTGGAAGTAGGTGATGTGTCTGATCACTTCTTGGTGGAAACAAATGTGAAACTTTGGTTTTCGAAAAAAAAGAAAATGACATGATGAGAGTGGTGGCAGTGAATGATCTTGGAAAAGAGGCTTGAGTACTGAAATACTTTCAGAGATTAAAAGAAGAGTGATAAGAGGCAAGATAATATTTATGCCTCCTTAGGTGCATAAATAATTTTCCGTGTCATTACCATTTTTTCTTTTCTTCTTCCTTTCATAATTGTTCACATTTCCTGCATCAGAGGTAGTGGCAAGAACAGACAAAGATACTGCCTCGTTTGTTCACATCCACTCTCTAGATTTCATGTATAATTCACCAAAACCACTCTTACCATACTAATGACTATATCTTTCAGATATCTAGCACAATAACATACAGCCTTGACAGCATTCAAAGGTCCATTGCTGTTCGCATTCCTTAGTGTAACAAGCCTAGTCCTGCAAGATGAGCATACACAAAGCCACACCTCTACCATGCTGAAAATGAGAGAGAGAAGCCACCTCACAAACTATCATTCCTATACCCTTCTTACATATATCATGAATTTATCTATCTATCTATCTATCTATCTATATCTCTAATGCCTGTTGCCTTTGGGAACTCCTTTGAGGAGGTGGCCATGGCAAAAGGAGATCTATAACTGGTGAACTCCAGTTCTGATTCTTAGCTTTTACTGCCTCACCCTTAGCAGGATACTGGTAGAGGGCAACTCTAGTGCAATGTTTTCAGAGACTCCTACCTAATGTTCCCACCTCCTACCATTACCTAATGTGTACTTAATGCTCCAACCTACAACTACTACCTAATGCTCCCAGTTTGTGTTCCTACCTACTACTTCTACCTACTGCTCCTACCATTTTATAATGAATCACATTAAGAAAAACTATTCAAACCTTTCAAGGCGATAGAGGATCTGTGCCTGAAGCTCCTGGACACGAGGAGAGACTTCAGCAGCTTTACAGATGGTGTCATAAGCTGCAGCCACTTGATTCAGCCGGTATTCACAGTAAGCCTTCTCAAATGCAAGCTCCCTGAAATTACAGCACAGCAGATGCTAAAAGGACTTCACAGCTTTATTCATATAAAAAAAATTCTAAAAAATTCTATTTCAAGTTATCATTCTCATCCTTAAATATATCAAAGTAAGGAAGTTTGTAAGCTGGTTCATGTATTTTGAATGAATACTTCATCAATTACTAAAAATGATGGTTTCAAAGTTGAAAAACACTTTTCTCTCTGAGGCAGTGTCTTGCAAGCAATGATAAATTCCTTGATAATATAAGAATCAGGACCACTCCCATTTCAGTAGATAGGATCAGAAAAACGTTCTGCTCAACTAACAGGTTCGCTCTCATTTCAAACCATGGCATAAACACAAGGTAGCCACAAAAGGAACAGTGAAAAGATATCTATAAAAAAGGAGGAAGGCTGAGCAGGAAGGCTTGTGGGATAATGCCTCACATGGAAAAGGTTTTCAACTTTCAAAACATACAGTTTTCTCCTCCGCAGTCTGCCTCACAAGCAATGACAGAATAACCACATGACGGAGGAGGGTCTGAGAAAAACTTTCAGATCACAAAAAAATAGCAAAAATAATCTTCAGTGAATCTGAGGTGTAATGAAATCCGACTCCACAAGGAGGAATCCCTAAAGCTAAACAGGACAAGTCCACCACACAAAAACTAAAGAACCATTCAATGAAAAAGGAAGAAAACTGCAAAAGGCATATCCTCGTTCTTTACTACTTCCAATAAGAAGGTTTCGGAGGATAGCCATCTTCCTTACATCTTGTGCTCTAGCATAAAGCCAAGATTGAGCCAAACAAGCATGTTTCTTGATCCAGGTACAGAGTTTCAAGGCTCCGGGGTGTACAAATACATGATTCCTTCCATAACTGCTAGTGAAGTCCAAAAAGTTTCTAGTGGAGTTAAGTGAGTAAAAGATACAAGTCTGTGATCCACTGAGGTCACTTATAAAGGTCCTCAATTAGAAAATCAAATTAAGACAGAAAAACACAGCCAAACCAAAGGTAACAAGGTTTGCATGATTTGAATATCTCACTTGTGCTTCACTCTGAGGATCCTCACACCACCATGCTGGATCCCATTGCTTGGCTAGAAGTAGCCCCCAGCTGCAGCAATACTCACTTGATAGTAGGAAAAATACCAACAATACTTAAAACTCTGTGCCATGGTTGGTAAAATAGTATCCATTACTTTGAGCAAGGACACTTGAAACCACAGTTGAAAATACCACAGTGGGCAACAACTTCTGTACAAAAAATCAACCAAACTTTTCCGTTTTCTTTAACTTTTCTGAATATTTTCTATCAACTGACAACAATATATCTTTTAAATTTTTGGATAAGCTCAGGTCCTACAGATACCCAAAATTTCCAGCCTTGTCCTTTAGGGGATAATGACTACCAAGGATACAATGGCAACTTTCCAATCCACAAAATTTTCCATTAGAAGTGAATTACTGAGTAAAAAGAACAACAATCTAATAATTTATATTATACTTAAATTACAGAACAAATACGGCAACTTTTTCTTTCACATAAGCATAATGTGCTTAAATTTCATTCAAACCTTTAAAGCTTTATAACTTTATAACTCAACTTGTAAAGACTCACACTGCAAACTTTGACTTCTTGACAGTAGTAAGGGCTTCAGAAAACTGGTCCAGCTGGATTAGTGCTACAACCTTGCACTGCCATGCCTTAAGTTCCTTAGGCTCTTCTGCCAATACTGCAACAAAATAAAATCTATATCATTTAAAATAGTTTTAGGCTCACAGAGTATCATAACATACTACCTTAGAGAACTCTCAAATACTTGACCGTGTACTCCAAATTTCATGATCTAAGAGTATCTTTGCACACAGTAGCATAAAATAATACTATCATTCAGTCATTCACTTTAAACTAGCCTATAATTCACACACAATCAATGAATCATGCACTAGCTAAATGTAAAGTCTCTTAGTACATTATATTCTGAATCTGTTTAAAATACATGATGGCACACTTCATTTTGTTCTGATCTGTTTCCACATTAGAAGTACAGCTTCCATGGCTGATATATAATGCCTAGTTCACTATAAATAAGTTTCTGAAAATCTAAAATAGTTTTGTTTTCTCAGCCAATTCACGAACCATATTAGAATAGCAGTCAAGTGCCCAAAATTTTTTGCACAGGCTCTGAATAAATATGAAATTTCCCAATGATCTGTTCATTTTGTCTCATATACCATTAGTTTTCAATCCCAATGTTAGTATAGATAAATCATGACAATTCCTCACTTCTTATTAATCAGGTTGAGGGTAAGTTTCATTACACTTGGGAGGTGCATATCACAAAATTCTTTGGTTTATCACAATGAACTGTAAAAAGATGGACACATACCACAGCTAGTGCTATCCCTTAGAGCACTTTTGTTATAGAGCTCTTGCTTGCATCTTGGAGCTCTAGTTTAACAAGAATAAAATTATAAAAATCCATGAAAGAAGTCAAAAGTCACAAGTCTGAACGCTAACAATATGCCAAGAGCAACAACTATCCTTGTTTTCACTGAGCCAATCAAGAGTACCACACACACATATACTAATATCCAATCAGTGCCAAGTGCTTTCATCCACTAGTACAATAAAAATTTGGCTGCACTTACACTGAACACATTTATGCTGACACCAATTTTTAAAAATCTTTTTTACTCATCCCATATGGAAAATGTCCTGCAAATTCTAGTTATATTAGTGCATCTAAAATAAGTATGAAAAGCCTCTCCTTACATGTAAAATTGCTAGTGAAGAAGTGGTTGGAGCTGATGACTGTCAGGCTGATGTTGGTGATGCTCTCAATTTGGTTATATTGATGGTCAGAACTATAATCAAGTATGCAGACAAGGTAAAATCTTCTGCCATGATGACCATGAAGTCAACAGCAATGAATGTGATTCATTCAAGGACCACATGATGACCATAAAGTCAGCAGCAATGAATGTCTCATTCAAGGACCATTCTTTAAAAACAAATGGAAGGTAAGTTAAGATAGGCTAAGTGGTGCATGTTACCACTTCCTTCCATTCCACATCTCTAAATCAACCCCACTTTCTGCTTTTCCACAAGAAGATTTTAAAATACTTCATAACACAATGTTGAAGAGATACAACATTGCTCATTAATAAACTCAATTCTGCGGGTAGAAATCTGCTGTTCAGTAGCATCTAGCAGTGCTAAAGCCAGTGTTTTCAAAGAAACTGATAGATTTTTATCATCTCACCATTGACTATAATCTTCCTCACTACCATTACCTCTATTATCAACATTCAAATCAATATTTCTGTGATGAAGAGATGGATTAGCTTCAGCCAGATAATAGCCCTACAATATCCACAACTTCCCATCCCCCTCCCACCCACTGTCTCACATTCCATCTCCAGTTTGGTCTCCCCATTCTCCTTGTTCCCTACACTTCAGACATATATATATATATATATCCTCTTTTTCAACCTTTCTTCACTCATTTTCTCAATATGTCTCAACCATTTCAGCACACCCTCCTCTACTCTGTAAAGCACACTCCTATTATTACAAAACCCCTTTCTTACCCTTTCATTACTTACTCGATCAAACTGCCTCGCACCACATATTATCCTCAAACATTTTGTTTCCAATACACCCACCCTCCTCTGCAGTCTTATCAATAGCCCATTCTTGGTATCCATATATAGTAATGTTGGGGATACTACACCTTCAAACATACGCATGTTTGCCTTCCCAGATAATATCTCTCTTCCCACACATTCTAAAGTGTTCCTAGAACCTTCATTCCCCTCACCCATCCTGTGATACACTTTGCTACCATGGTTCCAATTACTGCTATGTCCACTCCCAGGTATCTAAAACTCTTCACTTCCTCAACTATCTAGTCCCTCATCTGTACTAAATCTAATAACCTTACTTTCATTCATACTAACTCTCAACTCCTTTTCACATACCCTTCCAAACACAGTCAGCAACTTCTGCAGTTTCAAACTTAAATCTGCCACCAGTGCTGTATCATCAGCAAACAACAACCAACTCACTTCCCAAGTCCTCTCATCCCCCACAGACTGCATACTCGCCCCTCTCTCCAAGTTTCTTGCATCTACTTCCCTCACTAACCAATCCATAAACACTAACCAATCCACAAAGAAACTGAAAAACCATGTTGACATCACCCAACTCTGCCACAGTCCACCCTTCACTTGGAACCGTTCACTCTTTTCTCTTCATACTTGAAAAGATGCCTTACACCCTTGATAAAAACTTTTCCCTGCTTCTAGCTGCTTCCCTCCCACACCATTCAACATTCTACAAGACATCTCTATCAACCATATCATATGCTTTCTCCAGATCCATTAATGCCATATACAAATTCATCAGTTTCTCTAAGTATTTCTCACACACATTATTCAAAGCAATCATCAGATCCAAACATCCTTTACCACTTCTAAACCACACTGCTCCTCCCCATTCTGATGCTCTGTACATGCCTTTATTCTCTCAATCACTACCCTCCCATAATACTTACCAGGTACACTCATGAAACTTATACCTCTGTAGTTTGAACACTCACCTTTATACAATGGCACTATACCTGTATTCTGCCAATCCTCAGGCATCTCACCATGACCCATAAATAAACTGAGAATCCTAACTAACAAGCAACATGAATACTATCCATTCCGGCCACCTTGCCACATTTCATCTTACATAAGGCTTTCATCACCTCTTCTCTCTTCAACAACTCTCCATGGCTCCCTCACTTTGCATTCCATCCCACCCCAAACACCCTACATCTACCACCCTATCATCAAACACATTCAACAGTTTTTCAAAATAATGCTAATTCTCCTCCTCACTTCTCTACCTGTTACCACTACCCCTTTTGCCCCCTTCACCAATTTTCCTCTTGCTTTTCACCCATCATTAACCTCCTTCCAAAACATTTTATTTTCCCTTAATGTAACTAATACTTGTTCATCTCAACTCTCATTTGCCCATTTAAAACCTCTGCACCTTCCTCTAGATCTCTAGCTGCTTTCTCTTATACATCCCCTAATCATTTGCACTTCTTCCCTGTAAACACTAACCAAATGCCTCCCTTTTCCCTGTCAAAAGCATCTTTACTTCTTCCTACCACTAACTAGCCTTACTAATCTGCCCACTTTTCATCTTTTGCATGCCAAATGCATCTCTCGCATGTGCCAGCATTGCCTCACTAAGTACTTCCCAGTCCTCACCTTGCTTCCTACCGGTATTTCTTCACACAAGTCTCTTCTCCAAGCTCACTTACTTTCACCACTCTCTTCTCACTGATAATGTTTCCTCTTTTCCTAAAACCTCAAAAAATCTTCAACCTTGCCTCCACAAGTTAGTGAGCAAACATATCACTGGTTGCCCCTCTCAGCATATTTACTGCCAAAAGTCTTTCTTCTACATGCATATTAACTAAAATATAATCCAAAAATGTCTGCTGATCATATCACCTACTCGCACACACATGTATCTGCCCCTTTTTAAACCAGATCTTCCCAATCACCACTCCTTTTTCAGCACACTTCCTCACATGCTGTTCACCATTTCCATTCATAACACTAAATACCCCATGCCTGCCAACTACACCTGAAACTGCCACATAACTCACCTTCTCATTCACATCACCGAACAAAATAATCCACTCTACTGCATAAAAACTGCTGACATGCTCACTCAGCTGCTCCCAAAACATTTGTCTCTCATGGCCAGGTGCATCAATGCTAATAATCGTTCATTTCTTGCCATCTACTTTCATTTTTACCCATATCAGTCAAGAATTCACTTCTTTACACTATCACACACTCCCACAACCTCTGCTTCAGGAGCAGTGGTACTCCTTCCTTAGCTCTACTCCTCTAACCAACCTCTGACTTTACTCTTAAGGCATTTCCAAACCATTCTTCCCTTCTACCCTTGAGCTTTGTTTCACTCCGAGCCAGATCATTCAGGTTTCTTTCCTCAAATTTGTTACCTATCTCTCCTCTCTACTCATCTTGGTTACATCTATACTCAGTTAGATATCCCAGCCTAAGCCTACGATGAGGATGAGTGCTCCCTACCTGGCTTCTTCTGTCCCATCTCTTCCTCTTCTCCCATCCCCTTTAGTCGACTTCTTCAACATGCAGGGAATGCGGAGGTAAAATTCTTTTTCCCCTACCCCCAGGGATATGTTGTAAATGTACAATTATCTAAGCCAGTATCATTCACAACTCACAGTTATCATTATATTATCTATATGATATGATGAGATGACAACTGATAGTTTGATTCAATCAGCTTCAATACATACAAGAACAAAAATTCACATAATTCTACGAACAAGTGAAAAGATCACCATCTATCATCAATGACTGATAATGGATAGTGCTTATGTCTTATAAAAACTAATACAAGTACTAAACATATTCATTTATATAATTCACAATTTCTATCAAATTTCCATCAATAATGGAGGGCAGTTCAATCACTGACACTTGATGGCAACTCACTCCTTGACACATAGGCAGTTCATTCATTGACAACTGTCAGATGCTCCCTCCCTGATACCTCTATGGCTCATTTACTGCAATGCTTTCTGGTCACTCCCTAAATCGTTGGCAGCTCACTTCCTGACAATTAAGCAGCTCAATCCCTGACTCATTCAGTGACACATGTTGGCATCTCATTCACTGACTCAAGATAGTGAACCACTTTCACACAAGTCTTCGACCCCTACTGTCTCATTTGTGACTTCATTTCAGCCACTAAATGAAGTTAGATGGGGTACTACAAGGTTCTGTAGATATATCATGTATATTACCTTATAGGTTCTGATGATATTTTATATGTGTATTATCTACAAGGTTCTACTGATATATTACATGTGTATTACCTACTTTAAACCAAATCTTCCCTAAAATCTATAACCTTTGCTATGATCATCCAAATCATTACCAATACATGTAATATGATGCTATACATATCAAAGTATTCTCTACACAAGCAGTGCAACACAAAACCACAAAACTTTCAAAGATAACAGCAATGCGGTGCTAAAATGGTGAATAATAATACACATCCACTTAGGATTGTCGATATATGAACTGCACTGGCAGAAAATGCAGTTTGTGCTCCGAAAGAGCCGCCTTGACAAGTTCAGGGGAAATCAGTCTTGTGAAGGTGCCTTTGAACCAAGATTATAGTGTTCAGAGTCTAACCTTAGCGCTGCATTCTAGAGATAAAGGCATCAGCCGGGTTCTATTCCAATTATGTAGCCATGTTAGACCATGTTGGAGGTAACATATTGTAACCCGGTTGTCCAGAACATGTCAATATACTTCTTTCAATCGGTTGCAGCTGTAAGTTACACTTTAAAATAGCATAACAAACACTTACTCTTATTTACTACTTTGATGACCTTGGTGTAGTTAGCATTTTCAATAAACTTCTTAAGTTCACCGTAATATCCCAGCAACCTACTCTCCTTAGCCTCCGCCATGGTGGAGTTATCACCAGTCTGGCCTCCACTATTTCCTCAATTCCCATTTGGTTCGATATAAACATTGTTCAAATTTTACATACCTAAATATAACCTAATCAAAGTCTATTGTAAATCAATTGGCATGAATTCATCATAAAACAAATCAAATGAACATAATAGAACAATCCACTTACGAAATTAACTGGTTTTAATCCAGCAGAAAGAACCATTAATATGGTAATGACGTTCGCAGATGCTCGTTGCCACATCCAAATAAAGATCTTTAATGATAAAAGTTTATCTGCCTAAATAGTTTTTAATTAGAAGTGACGATATCAAATAATTTTTTCATGGAAGTTCAGAATTATGGTTATTTCATACAAGATGAAGCCTTGAATGAATCATGCATAAAAACCGTGTAAGTGATCTTAAACTTAACCCTCTTGCCCTTCGCCTTGGTGTTCACCATATTTCTGTCCTTATGCTTTGATTTCTGCTCCGCGAACTGATTATTTGTGTCCCCATACCACCATGTAGACCATGTAATCACGTTACATGACTGTGGCTGCTTTGATGTCACTCATTTCCTGCATGCTCAACTTTGGAATTGTACCTTTCATGTATTCCTTTACAAGTACGACCTACCCCCTTTTTACACGGTCATTTTTTTCCATATCTCCCACATTACTTAATTTATTCTCAAACTCTCTAGTTTTCTAGCGACTTATCCCCTAGTTAAAGTCTGGCCTGGGGTCTGGAAGGGGACTTTCATCCGACAGTTATCATTGAAAAAGTTTAATGCATTAAAAATTCTTATAATCCATTTCATTGATTATTTCACTATATTTTAAAATGTATAAAGAAGTTGCACATTTCATCCTGTCTTACCTATTGCCTTTTAAATGTCACTTTAAAATTCTTGCCAAATTCACAATATTACATTCACAAATAACCTTTAGAATTCCCGAGAGTGCAACTAAGATTTTTTTTAATGTCCTGTTTCATGGAAAAACAATGAAAATTTTAAATTTTAGAATATTTGTAAAAAGCTGATATACACACTGTAGTGAAGGCAGTTCGTGCACATATCCACACAACAAACTATAGAAATATTCCGATTGAAACTGACGTGCACAGCACATGGTACTTGGACGTTAAACCACCTTGATAAGTCCCATGTTCTGCTACTCTCGTTTGCTTCTATTTTCCTGACCTCTTGGTAACCACTTTCACAAACCCTTCAACAAATATCTCCCAGTGTCTTTCACTACCACAAACCTTCCCTTGAGTCAACACTCACAAGAACTGTCCAATAAACCCTTTCCAGTGTCTTCATCTTCCACAACCTGTCCCTTCAGTCACTCTTAAGAACCCCCTAACAAATGTCCAAGTCTTCAACTCATACAACCTGGCCCTTCAGTCAACACTTCTTTAAATGAGAAGTACAGGGAAGGATGGATGTGTTAGAAATTATACAGCTGAGGACAAAATATGGGTTAGGGAGGGTTACGATCTAGTAAAATGATAAGGATAGAGATACGTGGTAAAAATGAGAATATGGTTGAGGAAACTGAAGAAGGTATGGTTTGGTGAGGGAACTGAAAAAGTGTGCAGAAATGGTTTAGAAATATGGTGAGGATGAGTGGAGACGACAAGATGGGGAGATCAAACTGGAGATGGAAGGATGTAATGAAAATGCTGCTGAAGCTCATAGATTTATCGTTCTGAATAATTTTCTGGGTATTATTAGAGTTTCGAACATCAAGCGAATTTTGTTACGTTAGATTTGCTTTACCTTTCTGTAACCATACGTCCATACATTTAGTTGTTTTGGATATTTTGCTTTATATATCTCTTCATATTACAATATTTATCAAAGAAATGTTTTATTTCCCAGTAGTCAACAATGAGAGAGTTCTCAGTAGTGTGATGTTTAGTTATATGATCTACAATGAATCATGGTACTCGCTCATTTTTTCATGTAAAATCATATCATTTCCTAAAAAAAAAAAGATAAAAACGATTAGTGAGCTGGAGAGCAGTAAGAGAGGGAATGGACCAATCCCATGCCAACGCCAGTCTGTGTTTATATCTGGTGTAGGAAATGTTATTGTAATGGTGTGTAGGCAATAGTGTTGTAGTTAGGTAGGTGGTGGACACATTCAGGTGTTCTTGTAGGTTTTACAATCTCTCCCTCACCAGTTACTGGCTGCTAGTGTTTGTAGCAGAAGATTATCTTGGTAAATTATATCCTGGACGTATTACTAGTAATGTGACTTGTTCTTATCTTTTTCTGTGGGGACTCAAATAATTTGCAGTTAAAAAATACATAGTGGTGCCATGTATGACGGAGTTTCTAGGGAGATATCTAATACAGAATTTTGTAACATTTAGGTTGAAGTCTAGGTAAATTTCTAGCACTGGCGCACCAAAGAAGTAACTTATGAATCTGGAAGAGATTGGATGTTGAAACTCACAGATCCTCTTGTGACTGTAGGCCTTCTGTTGAGTCCTCCTCTGTCAGCTCCTCCTCTAAACTTTTTTATGAACATCTTAATAATAATGGTTACTATTTGTGTGTTATGTGAAGAGAGTTTCATCTACCATGCTTGTACTCCTAAGTATCCACACACACACACACACATGGACCTCTATGGTGTAGAGGTTAGCTTTACTAACCGTCATGCATACATGGCATGGGCCACCCGGAAACAGACCTGCATAGGTTTGAATCCTGGTTGTGGCAGCCGGTCATCAGTCTACCCAGCTGTTCATCTTCCTTTAGGGGCTGGTTGATAAAATAGGTACCTGGCATAAGAAAGTGTGAGTGCATATTTATGTGTGTGTGTGTACATACATACAAAGGAGTAAAAGACTTAGTACATATATACAAGGTTAAGGCAAGGGTGAAGATCAAGTTTAAAACTCTCTCCATAACACACAAATAGTAATCACACCCTAGCCTATGCCATTCTCTTTACCAGCCTATGGGAGGGGATGAGCTGCTAGTTGGACTGTGGACTGGCTTCAGTGACTAGGATTCAAACCAATGCGGATTTGATCCCAGGCAGCTAATGCACCCATGACAGTCAGAAATGCTAACTGTTATACCATATAGGTGGGGAGGGCTATGATCTTAAAAAATATGATGTAAAGATAGGGTACTCTTCCAGAAGTGAACAGAACCCATGAGAACCCAACATTCCCTCGCATCCTAAATTTACCATATTTTTGGTTACTTAGATGTAAGATATGTTGTTTTCATAACTTAGGCTGTTACTGGGTCTGTGTGGTCCTAGATCATGCTGTTGTTGGAATAATATGGCCCCATACCAGATTGTTGCTAAGTCAGTGTGTTCCCAGATAAGGCTGTTATTGGTTCAGCATGGTTTTAGATCAGGCTGTTGTTGGATCATTGTGCTTTCAGATCAGGCTGTTGTTTGGTGAGTGTGGTTCTAGATCAGGCTGCTGTTGAGTCAGTATAGTTCTAGAAAAGGATATTGTTGGGTCAGTTTGGTTCTATATCAGGCTGTTGTTGGATTATTGTGGTTCTAGATCAGGCTTTTCGTAGAGTCTGTGTGGTTCCAGTTCAAGATGTTTTTGCAGGGGCATATGGGTGGATGGAGGCAGTGGCCCTCTCTCATTGAGGTATATGATAGAAAGTAATCTTATTCAGGAATAATGATGATTGACATATTTCTATAATCATTCTAACCTTTTTATTCCCTTGAAAGGAAAAATTGATGTATCTATGTATTGTTGCATCAATGTGGCCTTAAGGGAAGCTGTTATTGGGTGTGCATGCTCTCATAGCAGCTGATGTTGAGTCAATGTGATCCCAGATTAGGTTCTTGCCAGGTCAGTATGGTCCCAGATCAGGCTGTTCTTGGTTCAGTATGGTCTTGTAGCAGGCTGCTGTTGGGTCACTCGCTCCATAGCATGCTGTTGTTGGGTCAATGTTGTTTTAGATCAGGCTTTTGTCAGGTCACTGTAGCCTCAGACCCAATGGCAGGCTTTTGTAGGGTCATTATTGTCCCAGATCAGTCTTTGGGTAAGTGTGGTCTCTGAACAAGTTGTTTCTGGGTCAGTGTTGTCCCAAAACAGGTTGTTATTGGGTCAGTATAGTCCTATATCAGGATGTTCCTGGGTCAGTTTGGTTCCAGGTCAGTGTGGTCCTAGATCAAGTACTTGGAATAGCAGTATCCCAGATCAGGCCATTGGTTGGTCAATGGGGTTCCAGATCAGGCAGTTGTCAGGTCAGTATGGTCTTGGATAAGGCTGTTGGATCTGTATGATCCAAGAGTAGGCTGTTGGATCAGTGTAGTCACAGATCAGAGTTCTGGGCTAGAGTAGTCCTGGATCAGACATTTAGGTCAGAAAAGAGTCCCACAACCTTTGTAGGTAAAGGAAGTGTGTTGAAGTTGAATGTGTTAGATTGTGAAGAAAATTGTATAGAAATAATGAAGATATGAAATGTAGTGTTTTCAGTGAGGCACAAACCATAAAAAAATTGTCTGTTTCTTGAAATTACACTTCATAGCATTTGCTAAGCAGCCATTGTGGATGCCAAGGATGTGGAATCAAGATCAAGACATGTTATTCAAGGGGAACATTGTGAATAACACCTTTAGGTACTACTTATTATTATTATAGATTGAATCCTAATGATGTATACTTTTTCAGAACTGATTTGAATTGATTGACCAGTCATCATGGGAAAAGCTGCTACAATTTTATTTGTTTTCATCGGATGCTGTAGTAACGTTGTTTTTCTTGAGCTTCTTGTCAAGTAAGTTGCTTATGCTTAAAATCTCACTATATGTTTTTGTAAGTGAAGTTTTATTTTGTAATAATTATTGACAAACAGTGTTACAATGTGATTTGTAATGATTGAAGCATGGGTGTGATGTTTCAGAAGTATGAGATCAGCACAGGTATCATTTATGATTTAACTCGGGAAATTCAGATAACTTGAGACTTAATGGTTCATAACAAGGGTAGCTGTTGTGGTCACCTGAAAATAGCGTTACAGACAGGATAGCAAAGCAGATGTCACCTCCACACTCCCATCTCTTTGAGGCTGGCGGGAAAAAAAATAAAGAAAATATACCATGTGGTATTAGGGGTTGGTGTGAAATGTATTGCCAAGGAAATTTCTACAAAAAAGTGTGAAATGGAAAGTGTTTCTTACTAGTTCAACAACATTTGGTCTGTAGCTGGATTTTGAAAAAGAAAGATCTGATTAGTGGTGAACTGGATTCATTTTACTGGTAACAGATATTCCTGAAGTAGTTATCCACCTTGATATGAAGGTATTTTTAATCTTTATATTTATTTCATTGGGAGGTAGTTTATTCCAATGCTCAACCCACTCTATCTTTGAAAAAACTTTTGCCCTCAGTGCTGTTGCATTTCTTTCCTTTTATCTTCATTCTTTTATTTTCGGTCATTGAATCTTTTACAGTGAAAAAACTTTTATATAGCATTGTAGAAATTGTTTTGTATTTTGAAATCTATCAGATCTCAGTTTGCATTCTCTTAGAGAGAATGATATCAGGTCTTTAAGTTTTGTTGCTTTTCTTTGAATTTTTTCTTTTTTTTCACATTTTATTAGGTTTGGTGACCAGAATTGAACTATATATTCCAAATGAGGCCTCATCCAGGACTCTACTTAGGTTGAACATCCGGAGCCTTATTTTGCTCAATGTGAAGGGGTAGTGAAAGGTCAACACTGTACGTGCCAAAATTGAAAGCAAATTACCTATCCCATGTATAGGGATAGAGAGAACTGGAATGATGTGATATACAGGGATGACATACTGTTAGTGGACTAGACCAGGGCATGTGAAGCAGCCAGGGCAAATCATGGAAGGTCTGTGGGACCTGGTTATGGATAGGGAGTTATGGTTTTGGTGCATTACACATAAAAGCTGAATGGATGAGGAAATGGGGACTTTCTTCATCTGATCCTGGCACTACCTCACTAACATAGGAAATGGCAATCAAGTATGAAAACATATATAGAAAATACAAACTTTTCTTTCTTTCTTTCAAACTGTTCGCTATTTTCCGCATTAGCGAGGTAGCGTTAAGAACAGAGGACTGGGCCTTCGAGGGAATATCCTCACCTGGCCCCCTTCTCTGTCCCTTCTTTTGGGGAAAAAAAAGGAAAAAAACGAGAGGGGAGGATTTCCAGCCCCCTGCTCCCTCCCCTTTTAGTTGCCTTCAATGACACGCAGGGAATACGTGAGAAGTATTCTTTCTCCCCTATCCCCAGGGATAGTTATCAGTATTATCAGTAGAACTGTAAAATGAATTTCTCAGCTCCTTAAGGAAGTGAATACCCCCTTAATTTTTTTTAACCCAAACCTCTAAATAGTAACTTAAAAATGCTTCATTTACTTGATAATTTTATATAAACTCAATCTTAAATTTTAATAGTTATGGTCCTAGTCTGGTTCTGGTTCAGCTGAAAACAAAAATGAGAAACCCAGCTATCTTTTACTCTGTCTTTCTGTTTATCTCTCTGTCCATAGATCTATCTATCTCTTTATCTGTCTTCCTGCCTGCCTATCTCAACTTGCCTCAGCAAATGTAGCATTTTTCAGTTGCTTCTCTTGATGTACATTATGTGTTTTGGTTTTAATAGCTTCTTGCTGAATGCCATAATTCTTCAATTTTAGTTTTATGCTTTGATATGTTTATATATAGGTTGCATTGAAAAAACTGAAAATAAGTTGTGGTTTAATTTTCAGACGAAAAAAGAATAAATCTTTTGCAATTTAACCCAATTAGGTGATCATGTTTAAGAAAGAAAAGATATTAATCGAAAGAAAAATGTTGAAGCTTTAGGCACTTAAGGGCACAGATATGCTCTTTTAAAAAACTCTACTTGGACAAAGAGATAAGTGTCTGTAATTATGGTGCATAATAACAAAGTACATAGGTTCTGGAGCCCCATGCTCTAAGAAATTGTTGCCATAAAGAGAAGTATCACCAGAAATAATGAATAGATCTTACAGTAGAAATTAGGGACAGTGAACATGGTTTTAATCAGTTATATAAATGATCAGAGTGTTGAAGAGCTGTGTTAACTTGGAACATATTAGAGAAATGATGTAATTTGTAGTGTCACCATACTCTCTCAGATTGATTGGGTTTTTGGTCGTCTAAGGTGTTGAAGGTCGTTTAATGTATCACTGAAATGGTATTAGAAAATTAAGTCCAATTG
>JAUUDZ010188936.1:0-18030 GCA_032361705.1 Panulirus versicolor | reverse complement strand
GCAGCGTGGGGTGGGGTGGGTGGGGTGGGTGATAAGACTGAAGCAGAGGGAGGAACGCTTCCTGAGAGCAGAGGTCGGTGAATGCTTCAAACAATTCGCACGTCTGGGATCGAGTCTTCGTGGTGGCTGATTTGAATGCAAGAGTGAGGGATGTGGAGACTGAGGGTATAAATAGGGGGTCATAGGGTAAATGTTTATTAGAAACAGTTTGTCGAAGTGTGTGCTGAAAAATGATTGGTGACTGGGAACTATTTGCTTATAAAAAAAAAAATGTATATACAAAGGTATATGTGGGTGAATGAGGTTGCAAGTCAACAGGCAAAAGTGGATATGCGTTAAGTGACAGGCACACACAGAAGTGGCTGTTGATGTGAACGTGTTGAGTGAGGTGGCAGACTGAGTGTTTGATCATTTCCTGATAATGACGAGTGAGAAAGGAAATGACATGTGTAGGAGAGAGGTGGTGCGAGTGAGCACAGGATGAGACATGGGGAGGTGATGACAACTGAAAGGTATTCAAGTAGCCAATGGTTACACGTGAGGGTTTATTAGTGTCCAGTAGAGGGAAGATGACGTGTGGACGTAGAGATTTGGTAGTGAGTGCTGGAATTAAGAAGTTAAATTCCCCGTGAAAGAAAAAGAGAGGTGTGTGGACGGTGTCTGCAGGGAATGAGCACAAGTGATTGGGTGACGTACAAGAGAAAGCTGCAAAAGGTGATGAGAAAATTACAGGAGCTGAAAAGAATGGCAAAAGAGAACTGAGGTGAGAGAGGATCGAACTTCAGGGAGAATAAGAAAATGCTTCAGAAGGTGAAGAGAACAAGAGAAAAATGCGCAAGGAAACAGAAGAGGAATGGCTAAACCCACTTACATACACATGTATGTAACATTGTTGGAACCACTATTCCTTCAAACATACCCACTTTTGTTCTCTGATATAATGTTCTCGCCTTCCACACATTTTTCAACGCTCCCAGAACCTTCGCCCCCTCCCCCACCCTGTGACTCACTTCCGCTTCCATGGTTCCATCCGCTGCCAAATCCACTCCCAGATATCTAAAACACTTCACTTCCTCCAGTTTTTCTCCATTCAAACTTACCTCCCAGTTGACTTGTCCATCAACCCTACTGTACTAAATAACCTTGCTCTTATTCACATTTAGTCTTTATCATCAGCGAACAGCAACTGACTCACTTCCCAAGCCCTCTCATCCACAACAGACTGCATACTTGTCTTTCTCTCCAAAACTCCCTAACAATCCAAGGGATGAGAGGGGTAGAAGTGGAAAGTGTGAACAAATGTAAGGGAAGGAAGTTGTGTCGGCTACTCATCTCCCATTCCAAACTGCTGCCACCATCACCACCTCAGTCATGGGATTGGCTGTTAATTTTTTGTACAACAGACCAACATTTTTAAGATATAAATGTGGTGGATTCCATGTCCGTGAGAAAACAGTTACATGAATTCATTCAAAATGTAATAGAGATGTTTCCAGAAAAAAAAATTATCTTAAATTTTCTCTGGTACTTGCACTGCAATAAAACATTGGTTTGTACATACATTGCAGATAATTCTCTGATGCAGTACAATGTCAGTAAGGTATACAACGTTATGTAAGGTGTGTGTGTATTTAGAGGTGAATCCAGGACAAACTGCTTAAATATCTTATTTTTTCTGTATGTACTGGATATTAATATGGTGGGGTCTCCACCAAACAGCATGGTGTACCCATATTGACTTACTGCTGTCAAATATAAATCACCAAGTCTGTCAAAGCTAATGGTCCATTCAGCAGTTTTTTAGGGTTGCTATGAAGGATTTAAGTGATTTAAGTCAAAAGATTGGTAATGCCTAACTCTAAAGTAATTTGATTGTGATGTACAGTTACTCTCGTAAAAGCAGATGAACACATTTTATAATTAAAAGTGCAGGCCTATCTCACTGGACACTGCAGTTTTGGTTGGGTTGCGGATGTGTTTTGTTGTAAACTTTAAAGGTATTGCTGGGGCACATGTGGCCATTTACTTTGGTTTTGGTGGAAAATGTAGTGCAGACTGGAGGTAGACCTTAGACACATTGTTAAAGGTTACTTTTCTTACCTTAGACACATTGTTAAAGGTAACTTTTCTTAACACTGAGTGGAAAACAGATTTAATGTCAGTACTATGGAATTTGCTGTGCAATTTGGATTCCTTTGATCCTTTAGGTAGTAGATGTAGTTGGTAAGCAGCCACTAATCAGGGAGGTACTACCTGCCTAGGTATCAGAAGGATTTGTCACGGCTGTGTAGTGTGCAGCAATTCCGAGGTTAAGTTGCACTCCGTTCACCTAGGTAGCTGATTTTACTTTCTGCTTCACTCAGACATGTACTGCTGGTATTCTGTCCATGAACATACATTGTCTCCTTGTCACAAACAACACATGGCAACACTTAATTCAAAACTAGATTTCCTGTGGTTAGCACTATGCACTAGCCATGCCTTTTGGCAAAATGATAGATAAACTGTAGTACACAGAAATGTTACACTAGCATTTGGTTGAAATATTAGGTGGTGGTACTTATGAGCATTAGCTGGGAGCATTAGACAGAAGTAGGTTGGAACATTAGGTAGGAGCCTTTGAAAACTGCCCTAGAGTTGCCCTTTGCCAGTGGCATGTTAAGGGTAGGCACTAAAGTCTTAAAAGTGGCTTCGCTGAAGTTCAACAGTTATAGTGACACTTCTTAGCCTTTAGTGCCTCACCCTTAAGCAGGCCACTACCAGAGGGCAAGTCTTTTGCAGTGTTTATAGAGGTTCCTACCTATGTTCCTATTGACTACTACCTAATGCTCTCACCCAGTGATCCTAACAACTACCTCTACCTAAAGCTCCTACCTACTACTAATATCTATTGCTCTTACCATTTTGCCAAAAGGCAGGGTTAGCACACAGCGCTCATCACAGGCACATCTAAAGTTACAAAGAATTAGTTGTGTTGTCAAGTGTTATGTTTGACAAGAGAGTTATGTTTAAGGACAGAATGCTTGTAGTCCACATGTGGGTGAGGCAGAAAAAAACGGGTACCTGGGTCAGTGGAGTGCAACTTGACGAACCAATGAAGTGGAGCTGTCACTGACCCTCCTGATACCTTCCTGGCTGCTTACCTACTACTACTCCATACATGATGTTTTAAATTTCAGTACTTACTACAGTGTAAATGTTGTGTCTAGTTTGTTAAATAGTGTGTCTGACCCAGTAGGATATTCCATAGCAAGTTGTTACAAACTCAAATCTTTGTGGTTTCAGCAGTGTATGGGTCCAAGTTTCTTTAGCCTGCATCCCTATGGCTGAAGTTCCTAAGTATGGAAATTTTTCCACCATTCTGCATAAATAACCTTGGTTTTCTTCATTATCCTTCGTTATTTTTTTTTTGAAGGATTTGTGTTGGGACAATTAGAGTAACATTTATTATTCAACAATTTGATTTCCTTAGTACTTGTAGATTATGCTTATGATGAGATATTTACATTTTTCTGATCTTTGGATGTTGGAAGCATATTTACTCAAGGATGGTAGAGCTGTATTTATTCTAGACAGATGGGAGTTTATAAAAAATCTTGTGTGTTTTATTTGTGAAAAAAAATCTAAACTCCATTCCATGATTAAATACAGTCTCTCAAAATATAAATGGACTGAGAAGTTTTTAAATTAATTTTCATAAATGGTTTATAGTCTTACTTTGAAATAATGTTAATCACAGCTAAAAAATAACAATATTGGTCAGCTTTAAGTTCATACAAAATGTTTACAAAAATCTATCAGTAAATAAGTAATTTAGTGAATCTCAATCATACATACAAAAAAAAAATAGAAAATATCACTTTGTAAGGTCCAACTTTTGTCCAAAATTGACTTTAAAAAGTCATAATCCTTCTTATATAATTGATTGCTATGTGCATACAAAGCTAGTCTTTAACCACATTCTGGTACACAGAATAACCTTAGCTACTTATAAGTTCTAGTGTACACTTTATGATCAGAGCACTTTAGTTTTCAGTACTGAGTCTGTATCACAGAATAAGTAACACAATATTGCATACAAGTGAATAAAATTGATGTAACATGTCTGCATCCTACACATGAAACAACTTGTGCTGTATAGTAATCTATATGCTAATCCTTTTACATTACTAGTAAAAACTTTACCTTTGAAAAAAAAAAAATTGGTAAATCAACCTGTTACCCAACATATATATAAGAAAATAGTTGCCCTGAGAATAAACTTTTAAACTATATCTGGGACCATGAGGTGTACAATATAAAATATGAATATTAACCGTTTACCTACTGCCCAGAAGAGTAAAATATAATTCTCACTGGAAGTCTTTGTCTTTGTATCCTTTAGGTTCTTCCTGCTATTACAGTATGGAGGACAAAACATTTAATATGAAAGTACTTAAAAGAATCCGCTGAAAATTTAAAGATACACTGGTTCACTAATTCTTGAATCTCTCTGAAACCCTTTTAAGTTCCTGAGTTTTATACCCCTGACCTCAAGAGGTACTTACATTCTAAGAAAGTATAAGAGTCCCTTGGTCTGAACTAGTGCAATGCAGTCACTGACTGAGGCATCATTTCACAAAAGATTAAGGCTACCTTATCATCCTACCCATAATAAATAATTTGAATTCCATTCCCAAGCATCATTGCTGATAAATAATCAACATACAAATATTTTACCAATGAAATATTACTAACACTGCATACTATTAAGTATTGAAGATTTACTGTAACATTGCATTTTCACAACAATAAAAGTGATAATACAATCAAATATTTGTCTTGAACACCAATGAGCAAATTGGGTTTACTCAAACACACTGAATATATGTTGCAATAATTAAATATAGACTGTCTCTACCCTACAACTGTAAACAATGCTTGCAGTTAACTACGAAGATTCACCAGCAAAGTTTTCATTTTATTCTTAAGTCATATATTTGTGCTTTAGAGTAATCAAGTGGTTCAAAACTTTAGATAATATAACTTATTTAACCTCGTAAGATTAAGTAAACCATACTCTAGAAAGGAACATTGGAAACTTCAAAAAATAATTTGCAAAAAATGATTGACAACGTTCATGAAAAGTCCGCCAGGTACATTTCCCTTAAAATGCAATTTCTACATGTTTAGACCATGACAAATGTCCAAGTCATGCAGAGAAAGTCTTTGCTAATTCTTCAAGAGCTGACATAAATTGTTCTTCTTCTGTGGTGCTCACTTTGGTAGACGCTAGTGGCAGGTGGGTAGGTACAGGACATCTATCTGTAATTTCATGATGCGTTGAGTTATACATTTGTTAATCTACAGTTGAAAAAGAAAGGTGCAAGAAAAGAATGGTCTTTCATGATTAAAAGGGGCAAAGATTAAAGACCAATGCTTGTTATATATATATATATATATATACCATAAAAATTCAAGTTTCACTAGAACACAGTGAGGTAGCTGTCTCATTTATATTCAAACGTGAATATACATAAAAGAACACGAGGCCTCCAGCAGAGGAGGTGACCATAACATAAAGAGCAACAAAACACAAAGGGAATAAAATTGAACAACTCTTAAGATTCCCAACCATTATTACAGCAATTATTCTGGCTGCGCAATGAATTTCCTAGTAACATTCAAAGAACAGTAAAGTAATTTCTTTTTATAACATAAGTCTATCATCAACAAATGCTATTAACTCTGCTCCACTATGCATATTTTGTGGATGTATATGAAAAGATTGAGGAGCACATCCTCTTGCTCCAACCTCTGTTACTGGCAATCAAGTTTTAGGGTGTTACACTCATACAATACTAGAAATAAAAGAGTCGTAATATCTTAATCTTTCATATACATCCACCATTTCTCAAGTGAGTGAGGCAGTGTTAAGAGCAAATGACTGAGTCTTTGAGGGAAAAAATCCTAACTTGGCTCCTTCCTCTGTCCCTTGTTTTGGAAAGTAATACTGGAGGGGTGGGTTTTCAGTCCACTACTCCCAAACATGGAAGTCCTCCCCTCCTGTATTACTTTCCAAAAGATGAAACAGGGTTTTTTTCAAAGGAACTGATTAGAGGAACATATGGTGTAGAGACTGGTTTATGTGGAGCCCCTTGATTTGTAAGGTCAAATGGTATCATTGTGGGTGACTGGAAGTACTGTAATTTTGTCTGACCAAACTCATCTAGATGGCATGACACTGCCTAAATGCATACAGTGTACTGGGTTGGAAAACGTAGTTGGTAGATCTTATATGGTTTGCAAGGATAGTGACATACTGCGAAAATAACATAACTAAGACGTGCTATTTATCAGTCCCTCCAGTGCAATATATCACAATAGTAGTGTACATATTTATAAGAGGTCTTCTGCAATTCTTAAGTTTGTTTTCATTATGTCTTTGAGCCAAAATCATTACCAGTGGCAATGAATCTTCTGTTTTAAAGTAGGAGTCTATGGGTTTCACTCTACAAAATTCCATTTAATGGACAACTTTTCCAAAATGCACCTATTCCATAAAGCAAGAGATACCTGCAATGTCATCTGTACAATAAATGTCTGATGATTTTCCATGAGGTAACAAGCTTAAAGTGGAAGAGTTTTAGTCAAGTTAGTAATTGGGTAGCTTGCGCAAATGAATATGACACTGCAAATCCTCTCTTGCTAACCTTTCAGTGAAAGAAACTTTCTGAATTTCCTGATCAGATTTAAAAGTAAGCTAATATACTGAGTGATGTATATGAAACCATAATATGGGTAAAACTGATCAATTACCTTGGAAAAAAAGTCCTGATGGATGCTCTAAGGCTGCATTAGATATTATCAACCACACCGCACAATCTGCTCCTTCTGCTGGAGTTCTCAACTTGTCCTTCATCTGTGAAGTCCATAATAAATTACATTTATGTAATATTACAGCCTCATATACAGGAATATTAACAAACAGAAGCAGGATGCACTACTTATGAGAGCTTGAGAGCCTTGTTCAGATAAGGAAAATCCTGACATACATAACAATAGGCCATTTGATAACAGTAAATGTTAAAATTTGATAAAGACAACATACTCAACATTCCTGGATGGTTACTCCTCCATTACAATTATGCAGAATGGAAAATGAATTAATTACAAAACAATACTGTACACTAAACTTTACATTTGTTTTAAAATAAAGATGCAACAAATACAAATTATAATTCTTTTTCATACTTGAAAGGTTTATCGCATTACTGAGGTGGCACCAGGAACAGACAAAGAAAGGTTGCATATGCTCACATCCATTATCTAGCTGTCACGTATAATGCAATGAAATCTTAAGCCACCTATCCACAACCAAGCCCCATGCTTCACATGCCCTGGATCAGTCCATATTGTATGTGTATACTGTAACTGAACAACTATGGTATCATACACCCCTGCCATAGACCAATCTTCAACTGGAACCATCCAATCACCTCTCTTCCTACTCACACACATGCCTAACACCCTTGATAAAAACTTTTCAGTGCTTCTAGCATCTTTCCCCCCACACCATATATTTCTAAGATCTTCCACTGGGCATCTCTACTAATGACTTATGAATATGTTGGTAATCAAGTTTATTGAGTACACTAACAAATTTTGAGGTGTATGACTGATGAGAGCCATATACATAATCATATTACCCATAAAGACAATTTATTACACTATTAAGCCTTTCGGGTCTAAAACAATACACAATACAGAGGTTCACCCTATAATAACATGCACACCATAGTCTTTATTCATCCGAACAAGCCTTCCATACATGAGGCATGCAAAAATACCATATGTCACCAGTAACTCTAATTAGTATGTGGGAGAATCCCCAATGCTCAGTGTGGGAAAACACAGCATGCTTTCCCAATTGCTCTTTGCTCTGACGAGAATTTGTGAGGCTAAGATAAAAAATAACTATCACATCTAAACATAATACAAGAGCATGAAAAGTGATTTTCAGCTCTATTTCTATACACAGCACAGTAAAGCATGAGGGAGGATTATGTGCTGGGGTGTCTGCACATATACCAATTTTAAATGGGGGTGGTACTCATAGGTTTAAGAATGCTTCAGTGTTGCAAAAAGATTTAACTACTTACTGCATGCTTGGTGTGGGGGAGAAGAAAATGTATATATTATCTGTTTCCCTTCATGCATTTCTGCTGTTTTCTGTGAGGCATGGAGGTGTCGGGAATGAACGAGGGCGAGCAAGTATATGTATGTGTATATATGTGTATGTATACATACATGAATGTGTATGTGTGTATATGTATACATATGTGGATGTGTTTTTCTTTGTTTCCTGGTGCTACCTTGCTAACGTGGGAAACAATGATCAAGCATGAAATTTTTTTCCGATTTCATCGCTGCTTCTTGCGATAACAAGGTAATGCCCAGAAAAGACAAAGAAAAGCTACAGCCGCTCACATCCATTCTCCAGCTCTTATGTGTAAAGCATCAAAACCACAGCTCCCTATCACAAACAAGCCTCACAGACCTTTCCACTGTTTACCCCAGATGCTTCATATCCCCTAGTTCAGTCCGTACTGCATATGTATAAGTATAATGTGTATGGTATTTCACGAAAGATGCTTAAAAGACCTAAATACCCTCACAAGGCAAAAGATTTTACAAAACTAAGAAAATGTAATAACATTATCCAAAACTAGTTTTATACTTTCCCTATTATTTCTAAAATTTGTGTAGCCTAAATGCTCTTAACATTTAAAATACACCAGCTTAAATTTTTCAACAAATTTTGTTTACATATATGCTGCTCCTTTTCTTTTAGATTAATGGAATTTGTGAATCTTACTAGTACCAGTAATACAAAATAAAATATCAATACATCAAAACACTCATTTGCTAAAACAAAATATCTCAAATTCCCATTTTGCTCACACATTTTCCATTTAAAATTATGTGCTTTAAATAATAAGTAAACATCTTATATCCCAAGCATGATAAGAAGTAAAATATGGAAGCAAGATTAAGAAATAATACGAATGACTGTAGAGATATGCTTTACAATATCTGAAGTATGCTTTAGGGAGACAAAATGTAAAGTAAATAGTTTTACCATCCCCTGAACAGGCAGTTTTTTTTTACATTACCTTGTTGTGAAATTCTGGCATGGAAGTCCTAACAGCAGGAGTGTCTGCCCAGCCAGGGTGCATGCAGGAGAAATGAACCTCTGGATGTTGCTTGGCATACTGCTCTGTCATCACAACCTGGGAAATTAAAAACTATTCAATTTTTAATCCAGTGATCATGCACAAACAATGCCGCCTTTTTCACACATGAAATCTGTGCAACTGGCATCTAATGGGAAGAATACACAACTGCAAAATCATTTCAATCATAATTAAAGTCTTAATAGTATCAAGCAGAAATACAATACTTTCATCAGGACATGAGGCCATGGCTATAACATTCAGAAACAAAAGCTCCTTTATTTTGTCTTTCTTAAGTGTTATAAGACAACCTCTGGATCCCTTAGGATCCTCAGTGCTAAAATAAGCAGATAATCTTCAAAGTGAAGGAAACAGACTGGCTAGTACATTTCAACTGATACTCTTGCTTTACAGTATATGATTATTCATGTTATAAGTAATCAGAACACTAGTTCTCTTAAAAATCTTCACAATCAGAAACCTAGCCTAGTCGAGATGCACCATAAATGATCTCCATCAACTATAAAATATGAAAATGTGAAGCAGCAGGGGTAAACTAAGAAAAGGTCAGTGAGGCCTGGTTGTGGATAGAGAGTTGTGGCTTCAGTGCATTACATGAGATAGCTAGAGAATGGATATGAGCAAAAGTGATCTTTCTTCATCCGTTCCTGGAACTTGCCTTGCTAACACAGAAAATGGCAATTAAGTATAAAAAAATAATCATAACAGTATTACGGAGAGAGATGCTTTATGGAAGGTGTTACAAATAAATGTTGCAGGAGGAAAGCTATTAGGAGCAGTGAGGAGTTTTCATCAAGAAGATGAGACGAGCCAGTACACAGAGACGAGGATAAGTGGTTCCAAAAGAAGCAAGCTTTTGTGGATGGGGTGAGTGATGTCACCATGGCTGTTTCTCTTGTTTATGAATGGGGCAGTGTGGGGGCGAGGAGCATGCATGCAGTCTAATCAGGATAGGAAGGCTTAGGAGTCAAATCATATGTTCTTTGCTGATGCCACAACACTGGAGGCAGATTCAACTGAAAAACTGCAGAAACTGCTGTCTGAGTTTGAGAGTATGTGTGAAAGAGGAAGCTAAGAGTAACTGTGTAAAGCAAGGTTATTAGGTTTAGCAGTGAATTTCAAAAGAGAGAACTTGGAGAAAAAGAAATGTTTTACATACATGAGAGTGGATATGGTAGTGAATGTAACCACAGGATATGAATGGAAGCATAGGGTGAGTGAGGGGGTAAAGGTCCAGGGAGCAGTGAGGAATATGTGGAAAGAGTGGTCACTATCTGGGAAGGCAAAGGTTAGCACGTCTGAGGGAACAGTAGTCCCAACAGAGTTGTACGGAAGCAAAGCAAGGGCTCTGCAGGAAAATGTAAAGAAAGTGAATGTGTTGGAAATTAAATATCCAAGAAAAGTATGCGTGTATGTGTGTGCAGGGTAGGGGAGGTGATGTAGGAATAAATGATAGGGTAAAAGAGAGGTGTGGCAATAAGAAGAATATGGTCGAGAGCTAAAGGAGATATGCCTAAATGGCTTGAACATATGAAGAGGATGAGTGAGAGGTAACAAGAGGGATACATTTGTCAGAAGTGGAAGACCAAACTAAAAATAAAAGGTCAGAGTGAAAAAGGCTTTGTGTGCTTAAGGCCTAAACATTTAGGAAAGTGAAAGGGTTCCCAAGTGTAAGGTACATCAAACACAGAGATATAACTTACCTGTTGTCTTTTGTTTTGAGAATAGACCATAGTACCATCAAATGGGTTCATCTTCTCACACTGCAAATCATCAGCCTTAAGCCTCTGAACCAGCATTCCCCCTGATGTAACTATCAACACCCGTGGTTTTTCACTTCTGAAATAAATACAAAAAAGTTAGGAAAAACACTGGCAGTACTATACAATATTTTCTGAACTTTTAATGAATTCAGGTTATACTTGAAACTCAAAGCATAAGAGATAAATTCTCCATTTTTCAAAAACCCTTTCTTACAGTACTGCTTACCTCTATAACATCCTCAAGTGACCTATAAACTAACTCAATCATTTTACCAATAACTCTCAGCTTTCCATTTAATTTCCATTGGAAATCAACTTCCCTCGTTTCATTTGTTAGCTCCTATATCTTCATTCTCCTCACTACTTCATTCAAACTCCAGTTCTAAACCACATAAAATAAATGGTTATCCTTCATTATACTTATCAAATGATGTGATAAGCCCTACCCAATCCACTCTCATACCTAACATTGAGCACACAACCATCACAGTCTTTTTATCCTTTTTCACTGATTTGCACATGTGCATCTGTGTATGTCTATACATCAATATATCTATATATAAAATATAAAGGTTTAGCAAGGTTGAAGGACATGTTAGTTAGGATGTGAGTTTTGAATAGAGAAAAATTGGGTGAGACACTAAACGCTAACATTAGATGGGAACAGGCAACAGAGATATAGATACATAGATTGAAAAATTGGTGGAAATGAAGTTTTTTAAATACCTGAAAGGGTACATGGCGGCAATAGGAACCAACAAAATGGAAGCGAGTTGTAGGGTTGGGGAGGGGGTGAAGGTCTTGGGAGCATTGAAGAATGTGTTGAGAGAACGTTACTTGGAGGGCAAAAATGGGTATGTTTGAACAAACAGTAGTCCCAACAATATCATCTGGATGCGAGGCATGGGGTATACATAATGCTGTGTGGAGAAGAGTGGATGCACTAGGAATGAAATGTCTGATGACAATATGTGGTGTGAGGTGGTTTGATCGATTAAGTGATGAAAGAGCATTAGGTAGAAACATTAGATAGAATTAGCCAGGAGCATTAGGTAGTAGTAGTAAGTAGGAACATTATGTAAAAGCCTCTGCAAACACTGTACTAGAATCGCCCTCTGCCAATGGCCTGTTAAGGGTGAAGCACTAAAGGCTAAGAAGCAGCACTGGAGTTCACTAGTTATGGAGCCCCTATCATCGTGTCCACCCCTTGAGGGAGTTCCAGGTGGGAACGGGCATCATAGATATATATAGATAGACAGATCGATAAACAGATAGTAATGACAGGGTAAGAGAGACGTGTGGTAATAAAGAGTGTGGTTGAGAGAGCAGATTAGGGTGTATTACAATGGTTTGGACATATGGAGAGACTGAATGAAGAAAGGTTCACAAAGAGGATATATTTGTCAGAAGTGGAGGGAATAAGGAGAACGAGGAGACCAAGTTGGAGATGGAAGGACGTTTTGAAAAAGATTTTGAGCAATATTTTCATCATCTTTGCTACGGGAGATATTTCTCCTATACCAGTAACTAAGCAAGGGTCATAAGGTGCTGTACCAAGAAAAAAGGCCCATACTCTTGCTTGGGATGCCATCCAGTACAATGGGCAGAGCCTACAATACAAATTAAATTCAATTTGTAGTGGAAAACTGCACAAGCTAATAATCACAGCACCCCTTTAAGTAACAGGAGAGTGATGTCCATTGAACCAAAGTGGTTAAACCACAACTTCACCACATATAAATCAATAACTTACTTCTTTAATAATGGAAGAAGGTTGGATGTGAGAATGTGGGGAGCAAGAGTGTTTGTTGCAAAGTTCTTCTCTATGTTGTCTTCTGTCACTTCTCTATTGTGAATCATACACCCAGCATTGTTTACCTTTGGAGAATATATGACTTTAATAGATGACAAAAAACACATATGCTCACATGAGACATAACACTAGTTATAAATAACCTGCTTATGGACCTGCTATACATCAGTAATAACTTTTAATGTTGTTTTATCAATATTCATATTATCCACACATCTATTTTTCTTATAATCCTTTTCCAATAATCTTGCCAAACTGGTACATTCAAATCCTCCATGAAACCTCTAGTCTATCAATCATCTCTATAAAAATGTATTAGAAAAAACTAGCCAAGCAACAGGATCGTCAGCTGGAACCATTGTACATTTACTTTCAATAAAAAAAAAATAACATGGTAATCATAAAAAAGTCAATAATCAAACACATCCCATCCTATGTTGCATACCCAAGAACTATATTTTAAACATCTAACTGATTCTGCATGCTGATTAAAGTGTCACCATTACATGTATTACTTCTGACTTTAAAGGAACAGGTAGACTCCCAAACATTTTCATTTCTGACCATCATCACTTGTTCTCATGTCCTAGGTAATAGAGCAATATTCAAAACTTTAAAATATTTACTTGAGAATCATGCAATTTGGTTTACCCATAATGAACAGAAAAGCCAAAGGCATTAGCTTGCAATGAAAAAAAAATCTAATGAATAAAGATTCCATATAAGGAAAAAAATGAAATGAAGTAAAAATGAAAACAACCTATGTATGAGAAAATGGATGAAAAACAAATCCTCCAACAACTCCTAAGAGTTTCACAAAATGTACTACAGGTTTTGAAAGGTATGCTCCCATGATTCCCAGTGATGGGTGAGAGAGCAAAACCTTTGCCTCTCCTGTACTGGTTTAACGATCACATCTTTTTTTTTTCTTTCTATCAATCAGACCTTTCCACTTTAATGAGGCTAAATCAGGAACAAATGAACAATAGCTTTATTTACACACATCCAATCTCCAGCTGTCAAGCATAAAACATAGAAACCAGAGAACACCATCCTTAGATAAGCCCTACAAATTAAATCCCACAGTTTACATTGACCACTTTACATGTCAAGGTTAATCTTATATACCCATAAATAGCAGCTATTATCACATGAAGATCTACTGGGGATGGAGAATATCAGCAAATGACATTTCAACTTATCCTGCCTCTGGTTAACCTTTTCACTGTGCAACATGTCTGTTCTGTGTACTGTCATGTGAAAAATCCATATTCTTTTTCCCATTCTACATCTATTCATCAATCTATATTTCTGTTGTCCATTCCCTCCAGAAATTCTTATCAAGGGAGTGGCCATGGTAAAAGTGTCTTAATTTATCCCTGCCCTTACAAGCCTCCCTCACATACCTCATTCCACACATTCTTCTAGCATTTCTCTCCCTCCAGTTCTCTGCCACTCTTTCCCTATGTCACAGGTGGTTTTCCTCTTACAAGAACTCCTTTACCTGTACTATCATACACTCTCCTTGTAAACTCCCCATCTTGTACTCTTTCTACATGCCTAAACCACCTCAAAGCATTACGTTTCACCCAATCCACAATTCATTCCCTGTCATACCAGATTTCTCATATGCCCCCCTTGTTTCTTTCTTCATTCCATCTAGTCATACCATATGCTCCTCTCAAGCAACTCATTTCAACAACCTGAATTCTTGACCTCTGTGACTCATTCCATGTCTATGTTTCAGCTACACAGGTCAGGGTTGGGAGGACTATGCACTTTCTCCAGATCCATAAAAGCTGCATACAACTTCTTCCTTTTTGCTAGTTACTTTTCCACAGTTATTTTCACAAAAATGTGATCCACACATCCCCTACCTAAAACCCCCTTGCCCCTCACTTATTCTATAGTCAGTCATTCCCATCACTCTATCAATCAGCACTCATCCTTACACTTTTCCTGGTATACTTTACAAACTTATTCCCTTACGACTGCTTTTAAAATATCTCTGTATCATACATCACAGTAGAAAATACTCAAAAAAGTAGTGTATTTTCTTCTATAATGGAGTGGAAGGGTGGTAATTGACTCGGGCGGGCCCTGGCTGAAAGCACAGATCCTCATTATCTATGAAAGTATATAATGATTATGATCTTATTCTAAGTGCAATTTCATTCTTCATATACCTGAATACATTACAAACTATGATTTTTAATCAGGCATGAGTTTACACATCACATACATGTCATTTATGTATCATTTACATATTCATGCACATTATCTATGCACTTACATATCTTAAGTAAACTAGACATCATGTTACATGAATAAATGAAAAGAATAACCTACCTTTCACCATAAACATTAACAACAATAAAAGAGAATTTGTTTCATTTCTTTTAAAATCAACTGCAAAACCTGCATCGTAAATTTGCCTTTCCATCATGATAATAGTTACTGTAAAGTTTCTCGAGTGTTATGTGGAATAGATATTATCATAAATTATGGGAAATTCAAAAGGAAAAAAATATTAGGTTACAAGGGTCAACTTGAAAGATGTAAACCAAGAATCAGAAAATAAACAGAAACCTACAGCAAGATGCAAATATAAAAGCTACTCTCCATGGACTTGTGAAGCTCAACAGCCAAATGTAATATATGGAATCAAACACATGAAGAGCAAAACTAGTCAATAAAGCATAAGGAATCTACTCACCAGTACATTTAATTTTTCATTGTTATCACAGAAGTCACTGGCAAATTTATAAACATCCCTGGATTTTGCCATGTCCAAAATGTGGAGAAATATATTCTGTTGATAAAAGAATGGTTGTTACATACTTATAATAATAAGTAACTGAATGCATCTAGTAATCAGTAACTATAAAAGCTATCTACAAGGAAACTAAAATAACTGAAGTAAATCTTCTATAGACTAAGCAGCTTTATAAGTACATAAACATTGTAATCACAAAGTTTCCAAAGATTTACATGCATGTAACTATATATTTTCTTTGACAGTGTTTCAGATAGAAAGCTGTTCATACTTTTTCATGAAAGACCAAAGTCAAAACAAAATTACATATGCAGGGAAGTGAAATATCTGGCTTAAACTGTTATCTATCACATATATATATCCCAGATTAGTATTTCTCCTCCCTTGCTACTCTCTTGCTGATGTCACTCCGAATTATTATTCCTTGGTGACTTCATAAAGCATACAACTATGGTAATGCTGTTTATACTGCTGAACAAAACATATTAAGTGTAAAGACAGGTACTACTGCTAGAACAGTTCATAGCAGACCAATGAAACTTTCGCTTTTTATCATCCTTTCTCACAATAAGCAAAATCAGTGTTAATAACAGTCTTTCTAACCTTTTTATTGATATCAGTGTATTTATTTTTTCCTAAACAGTCTTTCCAACCTTTTTATTGATATCAATAAATTATTTTCTTTGCTAAAACAGACTTCATGATAATATTCAATAACTAATGTAGGTTGTGCAATAGGTAAAGTGTTCATCAGATACCAATACTACCTGAATCAAAAATATCAAATAATTTCCTTCTATTCTATACATATTGGGATGCTGTCACCTATGTGCTGCCCTAATGCCCTTGTTTATCATTTAACTTTTCTAATAGTCATTCAGCAATGAATACCTAACAGTCAGTGACCATGGTGTGTTTTCCTTTCATAATACATACATCTACTAATAGCAAACAACAGCATATATGATATAAAAAGAGCAGGTATCACATATTTCATTAATCACTCATCATCAGAGAAATTACTTAGTTATTACCTCATTGTTGGTTGCTTCAATTATTTCAGTCTTGACCTCCTCAGCAGTTTCAGGGTTACGACACACCATATGCACAGTTCCTCCACGCTTTGCTACTTCTGTTGCTATGCATTTGCCAATACCACTATTTGCCCCTGTGCAAGATTATAAATCAAAGAAAATCCTAAAAACAAAAAAAACAAGACTGAGAATAACGAAGAATTCTCCCTCCTGAACATATATCTTTTGTACAATGCAATTACTCATTAGTGCAAAAACTAATTATGTAGAATTCTAATGTTTAATGTCTGCATCCGGATATATCAGCAAAACATGCAATACTCTCATGTTGGAAATGCAAATCTTTAACAACAGCAATACTGTCATTTGTGTCAATGTGAAATGTTTCAAGATTTTGTGAATATCCAAAGATTCTACCAATAACACGTATCCAATAATTGCAAATTATGTAAAAGAGTAAATATATATAAAAAAAATAACTGATTTTACTTTAGCTATGAGTTCTCTAATAATGAGACAAAAGAAAAAACATCCCATTCATATGAACCATACTTTTGATAATAACAAATTACCTGTAATCATGTAATGGTACCCGGTACAATCCACTTCCAGATCAGCCTCATTGAAGTTTTTGCTGGCAGCCTGATACCCACTCCTGCAAAACCATCATGGTAAAGTAATACAATCATTTAATCAAACTCTTTCAGCAGTATGACCCATGAACATGATTGAACAACAGATAGGACAACAGATAGGAATGATGGCCTTGGCCTTTGTCCTGACCCTATATGGTCAAATTAGTGGTCATACAATCATCTCTAAAGGTCAAACCACTCTACTCAAAGTTAATAAAGTGTCATATCCAAGCAACTACTACCACCTGTAGCAAGAACCACTTTAATCTAACGCTCTCAGTGTGATCTGATTAGCTGTGTAAAAGGCAAGCTTGTAATTCATATGTATATAATATATCTATCAGTTTTCTTGGTGATATGCTTTGCATCTTCCATATAGTATTTAACTTTTAGAGAAAAAAGTAGGAGCATAACAATCATTATTTCGAACAAGTGGGAGTAAAACAATCATTATTTAGAACAAAGTGGGGAGGGCTTCAAAGACCCGGGAATATGTTGAATTAAATATAGCAAATTTTGTACAAATCTACCAACACAAACTTAACCTATCCTAGGATGATCTAATGGTATCAAGCCATCTTTTATGGACTTTTCACCACTAGGGCCAATTTTCAAAAGGGTCCATTTATGTGTGTTGAGATATTTATCTATTTATCATTTTGCTTTGTCGCTGTCTCCCGCGTTAGCGAGGTAGCACATGGAAACAGACGAAAGAATGGCCCAACCCACCCACATACACATGTATATACATACACGTCCACACACGCAAATAT
>JAUUDZ010188825.1:0-18032 GCA_032361705.1 Panulirus versicolor | reverse complement strand
CTGTGTACTGTGATGGCTGTGATGAAAACGTCTATATAGTCGACTCGATATGAATAGTCCGACGCATGATGTGAACCTGACAAGAGGAGTACCATAATACTTTAGGATCATAGTGGTTTGTTCTCTTCAGTTCAGGTATATTATGGGAATCACTTGTAGCCTCTGAAAGCAGACGATTAGGGAGCTGGTTGGTAGTAGCGGATATAGGAAACTCCCAAGTGAACTCTTAACTTTTATTTTAGGTTTATTATGGTTTGTTGCTTCTACTTATCATGCTAAAGGTATTTATACTCTGAATGAGAAAAGTGATAGCTGTAGATGGTTTATAAACTTAAATTTGTAAGTGCCGCCAGTCCGAATTGTAAACAAACCCAGGCTGGCTTCCTGTACTGGTCATTTTGAATTTGTTTACAGTCTGTCTAAATCTAATCTAACACCAAACCTGGACTAAAACTTAACCTAGCCTAACACCTAACTTAACCAATGTGATTTGGCCGAATGGACTATAAACTTGATATACATCATTGGCGTCAAACGCGACGGCCAGCTGAAGATAAGGGAAAGTTTGCCTAACTACATAACGTAAGGTACAGTCAGGAAATTATGAAGACTATGTTAATTATATTAGTGATTTAGAAATTGAATGCGTTTTTGATAGATTTTGCCCCTTGATAAATAGATATTATGGTTGCCTATTTGCTATATAATGCAAAGTGTAAGTGAACATATATGAGAATGATTTGTGATTGTGGAAAATTGTAGTTGTTTAGATCAACCATGTCTTTGCTAAATGTAAGTTCCATTCAGTTTTTAGATGACACGTCCACTGATATTGTTTTTCATGAGATAGAGAATTAGAATGATATACCAGTTCAGCTACGCATCAAAAGTAATTGGATATTAATATAGTTTTGCAGTGCTTAGAGAAACAGAGAATAATATGAGCGAGATTTGGAGCTTTAGATTTTAAACATGGTATTAAATACGGCAATAGTGAGGTGAATTTTCCACATAAACTATGCATAGAATCCAGCTTTTGATAATTGAATTAGTTTAACCGTTGTAGTGGAGTATTTACAAGAATAAAATAAAAGTTGAGGAGCATGACTTGAAGCATTATATTTCATTTTAAGATATTAGGTAAAGCAACAGTGGTGAGTGTTATGAAAATTGGGAGAAAATGTGGGGTTTAAATTACCCTAAATCTAGGCTTATTATTTATTAAAATCATGAAGTCAGCAAAGCTTAAGAAGAACGTATCCAGCTCTCCCAGTAGATGAAAATTATCGTAATTATAGATATTTATAAAGAAATATATGACACCCATGATTGAGAATCATGCCAACTGCTGACGAACATGAACAGACTTCCTACTGAGCAGAAGTTGTTCTCGCTATCATAATTTTCCTGAGCAACCTTTCCATATTTCTGTTAATCTTGGCTGATAGGAAAGATTAGGATAGGTCATTTCAGTTGTTGAAACGAAGTGTTTATCATATTTCTTAGTTAATGATGTCGAAAATTCCTTTGGCAATTATCTTTAACATAGCTGTTTCGCAGAATATGAAAGAAAATTGGTAGATTACGGGTTTAGTTACTAATGGAATCGGTTTTGAGAGTAGATGATGAGCGCATAGGTAATTTACTTTTTAGAGAAAAAAAGCTGTAGATAGTAATATTGGGTACCAATTGATATTCCACGATTTTTAGGAAGTGCTGAATATAAGGGAAAACGTAAGATTCATCACTGGCAGATCGTGAGAGTCCAAGTAAAGGGATAAGTTTTTGTCCAAGGTTTACGTTACAATCACAGATATTAAAAGTTTGAGATGAAATTACTTGGGTTTGTATTTTCATGGAGGATTTTAATGGTTTATTGATGATTGACTGGACTTGCATTAATTGATTTTAAAGGTTCGCGTTTGCGTTGCATGGTAAAACCTTTTACTTAATTGTCTCGTTTAAAAGTTCGTTTGAACGAGGTATGCTTAATGACAATGTCATATCAGATGGTATTCATCTTCAGGCTCCTCCTCTCTAGGGAATAATTGCTTTATTGAAGCGTTCGACGCTTGACAGTAAAAACTCTTCACCTTTACTCTGTGGTACAATAAGACAACCATTTATCAGTACTGACAAAAGCTGAATGTGGACGAATGTTGGTAGCCTGGCACACCTTACCTGATGTGGTACAACCATATTGTATACCAAAATCTTTTATCATAATGTAGAATTATTTACTGTCGTTAGGTTAGCAAAGTAAAAGTCATGTAATTCAGGTATTCATTTATATGAAGATCCATAAGGCAATGGTGTCCTCGTATATGTCAAGTTACTGTATCATTCCCCAGTTGCTTAGTCCCGTATGGTGAAGGGAGATTATAGAACCCCTTGTTGCCTGCGAAGGCACGACTTCAGCACGAATTGAGAACATCACGTTTGCTTGTGTGTTATAAGTTTCGAATTGTGTGCTGAAGAAATCAGGAAAAGGAGAATAATATGCATAGTTTCAGGATTTACTGTCCGCAATAGCAATTCCAGCAATTAAACCTAAGCCTTCAAATAAATGCTAAACCATGTTAATACTATCACCGATTATTATTTGAAATATATCACCTATTCATTTTAAGCGGTCCCTTCCATTATAATGCATTTTGTTTCATATTTTACTTCAAACTCTGGTGGTAAAATTACTTTAGAAATGCAAAAACGTATGGCTTTCAGGAGGACCAACCTTATCGGAACAGCCGGAGCCGTACGGCCATATTTGTTTAAAAAGAAAAACTAAGGATTTCAATTCCTATGAAGGTTAAAAGGTTTTTATTATTTCAAGAGCATTAAGGACCTTCACACCTATGGGGAATTCTTAATGGATATGCTTTAAGGCTATTTATGTTGGAAGTCCTCAACCCCCGCATGACTGTTACAGTTGGTATCCCTGACGCTCATCTGTTGACATTTTGTAGCAGGAGTTGGCCAGTCAGCCTGTGAGGGAAAAGTGTTCTTCAGCATCTTCTCAGTTCAACCACCAGTGAGAGGGAGTGAAATTTATTGACTTTCCCCAGTGAAGAAGTAGAGGAAGTCATCTCCGATAAAGCAACACGTTGTTTGGGTATTGAAGGCGAAGAGTGAGGCCTGGAGCAGCAACATCACGACCATGTTGATTTCAGCAGCAGTTGTGGAGCCCCAAGACTGAAATACCATCTCCAGAATATTTGGGAAAGGTGATGATTAGTGACTAAAATGAACATATATTTCTTTTATTAGTGTAAATTTCTTGACGTTTGAGCTTTGCATTACTTCTTCATTGTAATAGGTTGTTAGATAATAATTTCATAATTAGGTTGCTAAATATGAATTCTGTTATAGTAATACAGTATATATAAAAAAAAAAAATGAAATACAAGATGGAATTCATTTATCTAGATGTATGTTATTATTACCGTGAATTCTTGTGCTAGGTGATGTCTCGTTCACATTGTAACCATTTCTTATAAAAAATTTAATTTCCCAGTTATGTGATAACATCCTTCCCCAGCTATATGTACACATACACACACATGCATGGACGTTTGTGGTGTAAGTGTTAGCTTTGCAGACCAGTGCACATGCATGTGCCGTGTGGGATCAAACCTGCATAGGTTCGAATCCTGGTTGCAGCAGCCAGTCCACAGTTTATCTAGCTGTCCATCCTCGCCAAGAGGCTGATCAGTAAATTGGGTATCAGACACAAGGTGCGTGTATGTGCATATGTACAAAGGTGTAAACACATTAAACACATTGTACTTACATATATACGAGGGAAAGGGCAACGTTTAAAACTCTCTCCCCTGAACACACAAATGATGATGAATGGTAATCATATACTTGTTTTAGAGAGAGAGACCCATATATGTACAGTAATGCAGATGTTGTTAAATATTTTAGTAGATGCAATGCGATTAGCATGTATTTGCCATTGTTAATGAACTCATTATGCAGAATCTCTAGTTCACTTTCTTTTGTGTCAAGATGAATAGAATTTCTTTAAAAAGACAACAGTAGAGTACTATGTTATTTATCATTGTGTTTGATAGATACAAGTAAGACAAACTTTATTTTAATGAGTTAGTGTGATGATGTTATCCCTGGGGATAGGGGAGAAAGAATACTTCCCACATATTCCCTGAGTGTCGTAGAAGGCGACTAAGGAAAGGAGTAGGGGGCTGGAAATCCTCCTCTCTCATTTTTTTTTTTTTTTTTTTTTTGTAATTTTCCAAAAGAAGGAACAGAGAAGGGGGCCAGGTGAGGATATTCCCTCAAAGGCCCAGTCCTCTTTTTTCTTAACGCTACCTCGCTAACGCGGGAAATGACGAATTGTATGAAAGAAAAAGAAATATATTCTGCCCCCTTTTCAAGTCAAGTCTTAGTGGTATGTATGTCGCCATACACCACCACCATGGTACCTTATTTGATCAGAGAGGGGGAAAGATATCGTTGGCTGTATTGGTGTATCATCAGAGCACTCTGTATGATTAAGGTTATGGTTAAGTGTATGAGGTAGAATCCCTTTTCATCTGCTCTGGGCTTCCTCTCCTTTACTGTCCTCATTTACTCAGACATTAATTTTTCTTTTTGTCCATTACAAACAGTACTTATACAAGGTTATGATTAACTTCTGTAGTGCCAGCATAGATATAAACTCTAAGATTAGTCTTAGCCCTCTATGTTGGTGATAGCTTACCCAATAATGTACCAAGTGCCTTAAAAGAAAGCTAGATAATTTTTTCTTCCACAGCAATTGTCAAGAAATTATATTTTATAAGTGCTATATTGTTGATTGTTACTAAATGCTTTATCTTTAATAGGAGGGGAGGGAAGGGTGGTTTAAGGATTATTTATTATATCTATTTAATATATACTAAAGGTTTAATATGTATCTTATTATCAGATGAAAAGTCTGATATAAGATTGTTCAATTATTTTTTTTCTTTTTTTGTGATGGGAACATGTATGTAGAACTTCTAATAAAGAACAAGAATTACTTGTTTTTCCCTCATCATTAAAAGTAATTTGAATCAAAAGAAAATAAGGACTTAATAATGAAACAGAAAATTCCTAATTTCATTACTTTTAACAGTATGATTAGTGGAGCATAGGGAAATTCACATAGAACCTTACACTTATAAACTTATGTTTATCTGAAACTAAAGAGCTAAGATCATAAAACTTTTAATTATTCATAAAAGGGAGTAATAACAGACAAGAAGTCAGCTCAATAACTACACTACAGATTGTACAGATTTGCACAAAAGATATGTCATTTTTGTTTCTGCAAATGATTACACTTATTTATGAGCTAATTCTGCAGTAACAAAATATTGCACTGAACAGTGAGAAAACATATCTATAATATGAAATACTAGATACTGGGCAGTACTTACCACCAATGTATCAAAGGTTTTCATCAGAAGGCAGACTGATGACGTATCTTTATTTTTCCTAACTTCTCAACACTTTGTGTGATCAACAGACTGTAAATCATCATCCAAATAAGTATACTTCAAATTTCTATAATCAATATTTCATCTGAATATTCTCCATTTGCTTTACCCTTGTCTGAAAGTGAAAGAAAAGTAGAACCTTGTTCAATTATTAATACAATAATGAGAGAATAATTAATAAATCAAGTTAGGCAATGAGATGCTATAATAAAGCAGAAAAATCAAAGGTCAAACTTCAAATGTCTGTGGAGCCAATAACCTCTAATGAAAGACATTATGGAATGCTTTAAAAATTCTAATTATGAGATAGCCACTTTACTTTCATCATACATGTCAATTACATAAAAAAATCAAGCAAATTTATCAGATATGAAAAATATCATTAGAAAATCATGCTGACAAATGTTAATCATGCGTTGATCTGACAGCTGATCAACAATTTTGTCAAAGCATGTTTTTACATTTCATAACAAACATCAAGCAAACTGGACAATAATTTCCATTCAAGTACTTATTAGCTTTCACTAGAAATCTCCTAGATCTCTGGATTTTTTTTTGTACCAAGATCAATCATGAAATACACCTTATTTCTAATTTTTTTCATTGTTCCTAGGGAAAACTTATCAGGACCTGCCATTTAATTTACTCTCATTAATACTGATAGTATATACTGACTGCATGTTACAATGTTGCATAATGTTCTCCACTAGTAACTGGACTAAAGCTAGAACATGGTGTGCCATTAAAAGTAAAAGAGAGAAGAAAAAATAAAATCTTATCTCGGTTTCATCCCATTCTCAATGGACCAGATGACTTAGTAATAACTCTCATGCCTCTTACCATACAATTCTGTAGGGTTTCTTTAGCTATTTTCAGCAATTTACATTTCCTACTGATATTCACTATGAGGTATAACTTTTTTTGGGCTTCTATGCAAATATATGTAATTCAATGCTCCAAACAGTTCTTTATTACATTGTCAATATAGCAATATAGCTTACTACTGGAAAATGTCTGTCTGCAACACATTGACACACGTTCCCTATACTACTTGAAGCATCTTAAACCTTTCTCAAACTATGTCCACATTGTTTTCATTAACCCTTTTTATGCACAACTGATCTTTTGGCCTCCTCCACTAATGAACAAAAAATACCATCTTTTCTTATGGAAAAAAAATCTAATGAATCAAGAAAACCATTCCTAGTTCAGGAAAGACATATCTACCATACTGGTCAACCCTATGTATGTAAGTTACATTCACTTACATTTCATAACTTTTTATATGATTAGGTGCAGAAAAACCATCAAAACTTTCTTTTTGCTTATGAATTAAAGTTATATATTTGCAGTTCAGAAAAAAATTCATTATATGCCAGATTGGCCAAACCTAAGCAAGGGTGGTGTGGATGCAGCAGTGGGTGCCACAAAAGTAGAAAGTCCCTAGAAATGCCACACAACCACCAACTATTGTCATTAGTGGATTATCAAGGCCTCCAGGCAGCTTTAGTGACCTCCTTTGTTTGGGTCGTCATCTTTGGTTAACCAAAAGACACTACAATGCATGAGGAATTCATCTTGTGGCAGGAAAGCACGTGTCTCAATAATGGACAAGAGCACTCTAGTACACTTAATTGAGGACAAAAGTACCAAAGGGTTAACGATATCATCCCAGCCTTTGCTGTCATGAGTTTACCCTATTATTTGGTGTGGGCTGACCACAGTGTTCATACATTTCGACACATGATTCTCACAGCCTTGCTGTGAAGCATATACTTGGTGGATTCAATAATTTCAGTGTTCAAAACAATCATCTGTTCTGATTATTAACAATTCTGACCAGCTTGGTTTTGTTGTTATATCCATTCATTTATTATAAATAATTCTCCCTCAACTTATTAAATGAACACAATAAAGTATAACTAACACTTACATCTTATTCTTTTCATTCCGAACTGACTTATGACTTCTTTCTTCTTGTATGCTTCTGTGTTGAGAATTACCATATAAAAATACTGTCACTCAATGTCAAACTCCTGAAGTGCAATGCAGTTTCTGAGGTACTCCTTAGCTTATCACAAGGAATTTCACATTCATCTCTGGTTGGTCATTACTTCTCCAGAGCCCTGTTAGCCGCATGTAATGCGTTGCCCGGGTACCACGACGGGGACGTAGGGATGGATTTTGGTACCCATTTGTATATATACTACTTACTTACATCTTGCATCACTCAGGAACTGCCACATCCAATGGGATGGACTATAGGTCATAAAAGGCAGTGATGTGTGTGTATTTGTATGGGACAGAGTGGGGCATCTGAGAAGTGTGTTGTGTCTTTCCTGTGCTTATTGCATCATGGACATAAGGGGTCCTGGGATTGAGATGTGTTGAAACAGTGTTTGCAGTAATATAGGAATGGGTGATGTACAGTGTTAATGTCTGTCTAGGGACTGATCCGAATGATGTATGTCTGGTGGGGTGGTGTTTAAGACTGAGTTGGGAGGGGTTTGTTTAATGCTTGTCAGCTCATTTGCGTGGATGTGTTTTGATGAGTGTTACATTTGCTGGGGTGGGGTGTTCTTAAAGTAAACATGACTGAAGTATGAAGCAAAGTTTGGCATTTGATTTCTACTTAAGGGTGGGTGGTTAGTTATGGAGAGGTTTGGGAGGTGCTGCTGCAAAGATTTGAGTGCCAAGCATGTTGAGGTGATAATATTGGGAAGGTATTTGTTTCAATGTGAATGTGTTGAATATTGCAAGTCAGCCAGAGACTGTTCCAAGTGCTGTTTCACGTGTTTTGTAACTTTGCTGTATTTGTTTGTGAAAGGGTACAAGACCAGGCAGGTGAGTGGAATGGATGAATTGTTTCCAGGGAATGCTAAGAAATTATTCTCATCCAAATCTAATGCCAGTTAGTGTCACAGGGCATTCAGAATGTGAGTTGCTTTTGTGTTAATGTTATTAGTCTGGAGAGTAAATGTCGTGTGTGCTGTAAGTGAACCTAGCATAAGATGAAATGTAGACAGGCAGCTGGAGTGGGTGGTATTGCAGTTGAATGCCTTAATTTGAGTAATTTTGAGTGATCAGGGCCTGAACATGCAGAAAGTGTGAAAGGTATGCCCAGAAGTGTGAACTGGAATAATATGCTGTCAATGGATGGCACCATGGCTTGTGAAGTGGCCAGGGGAAACCATGGAAAGGTCTGTGAGGCCTTGTTGTGGACAAGGGGCTATGGGTTTTGGTACATGACAGCTAGAAAATGGATGAGTGAATATGGCTATTCTTTGTCTGTTCCCAGCACTCCCTCACTAACACAGGGAATGGTGATCAAGTATGAAAAAAAAAATCTATAAGCTTTTTGGTGCAAGTATGGTTGTGAGATAAATGTGTTTATAAATATAGGTAAATCTACCTACTACAGATGCTTTTATTGACATAGTAAATTCATTACTATACCTCTTTGGATAATAATTCATTTCAAGTGAACTTTGAGGTTGAAAACAAAGTCTCGTAAAAAAAATTATGGATATATTCAAAGATAATACATATACATATAACTGATATGTTACAGCTTATCAACAACAATCACTTGGAGATATTCAAGAATGAATGTTTTTACATTATTTTTTACCACATAACACTTCAGTTCCTGTAATTTCAAGCAAACATTATCATTACTATCCAACATACTCCTATCAAACTCTGTTCATATGAGAAAATTTTGAAATTCATTTTAGAATGTTGCATAACTGGTTTCTGAAGCAAGTCAAAACATGCAACAATTCTGTTTGCATGATTTATCAAAAATAACATGCCCTAAATACACTGGTGGGAAAAGTATATCAACTGTAAATACACTGGAAGTAAGAGTACCTCAACTGTGTGGTAAGCACTTGACCATGTAATAGGTGAAAGACATCGATTTTATATGTCCAGTGAGTCCATATGGTATGTATTTCAATCAACACCTTCAACTGTTTACGATGTGAACGTATTGTCAAACAAAAATTCATGTGGAAGCCCAGAAACTTAGAACAATGTATATAAATGTTCATCTGTTATCTTCTACAGTACCAATAAATCAGTTAAATATCTGGAAACTAACTAGAATTCTGATTATGCAGGGCATCAAATGCTGACATCTACTTGTAAGTTTATAAATATATAGTATAAATTGAAAGCTGCTTCAAGATGAAAACTGATGTCTTGGACAATCTGGCTTCTAGTTTATGTCATCCAATAAAAACGTTTTAGTATAAACAACATTACACCTATGAAAAACAGTCAGCTGCATGGCATACCATCGTTACACTTCATGTCATGGTAAGGACGTCAGCATTTCATCTACTTCCCTTAGATGTGCAAGCAAGTTTTTACTTATCATCTTAGATAATGCAAACTTATTCATAAAGTTCAAACAGTACATATAATGAAAATAATCTTGAAGCACACTCATCACATGAGACATCATGAAGAACTTTTAAACACATATCAATAAGCCTAACAAAGTCTTTAAAACAAAAGTTCTAGAAGTGACATATATTATTTTTTCTTTTCATGGATATGAATGTGAAATATCTTTAATAAATTTGTTTTACATCAATCAAAAAGATTATGATAAGACTGAATTTCAAACATTCTTAAATTTTTTTTAACATTCAGTATTCAAATTTTCAACATAAAAACTCTATTCCTTATGGTCTGATCTTTTACACATTTTGGTAAGTCATAATGTGAACCTAAACCCTACAATGACATAAATACATCACAACAATGAAGATTCTGTAACTAAATTTACAAAATGAAGCATTATCATTGGCGTCTCATGGAGGAAAGCATTTCTTTCTTGAACCATAATTTATGTCAATAGAATGCAAACCTTAATTTATGTCAATAGAATGCAGGTCTATATATACACATTCACATTTTTTTTATATTCATACTATTTGCCATTTCCCGCATTAGCGAGGTACCATTAAGAACAGAGAACTGAGCCTTTGAGGGAATATCCTTACTTGGCCTCCTTCTCTGTTCCTTCTTTTGGAAATTTAAAAACGAGAGGGGAGGATTTCCAGCCCCCACATCCAATACTATATCCAAATAATTCAGACGCTGCCCCATGACTTGATTATCTTGTATAAAAATTACTAAACTTTTCTTACAGCTCTATAAAATTATGCTCTAACAGTATTTGAACAGAATGAAACAATTCAGGTAGTATCTAACATTGTGCACTTAGCAAGTAATTTTAAGGGCTATTTTTGAGATTAAGATCTATAATAAATGTGTTACACTAAAAGTAAAGTAATGCTACAAAATTATTCCTTCAAAATTACTCAAAATATTGTGGTATGTTATGCTTGCTGTCGCTTAAAATTTAGGAAAATTACCACTAAAAATTCATTTATAAATTTTAGCTTGAAAACATAAGTATCATAGTAAAAGTGTCTCTTTAGCAACATGCTCTCTGTAACATTGCTGATGGCTGATGTTTAATTGTTTGTTGGCAAGACATTAAATTTAGTTAAGGAGAAATTTGATGATTTACAAGAAAAGGAAAGTTCACTGAGCAATCCAGATTAAGATTACCACATCTCATCACTGGAACAAGAACTGAATATGGATGAGCACCAGATATGAAGTGTACAATATAAAAATAATTACAATATACGATATATATACAACAGAGCAAGTGCACAGAGTTATGTCAACCCCTCAAGAGCAAGGCACCTTTGAAAAGACCTCTGTACTATCAGTCCAAACAAACTAATGGCAAAAGGCAGAAGGTTGTGCTGGGAGGAATGATTACAAGTGACCTGAAACAAATCATGATTAGGAGTCACATCTATAATGTCACAGAAATTATAAACCCATATTCATAAAAGCCGAATGAAAAGTAGCTTGGTCATCTCAAATTTTCAAGAGTGAATCTACATGCAATAAGATATGCATTTAATTAAACTCTTCCAGTATACACATATATATATGTATAGTATATACATACAATATTTGTATAATAGGTATAACAAGAATAATGAACCTGAAAGAGCTTTTACATCTATCAAGACCTTTCCTAATCAATGTTAAAAGTATCATAAATAATACCAGGAATAAATCTAAAACTACAGAACTTTTAGGATACTGTGATTTTTTCCAAAATAACTGTTGCAATAAATTGTTAGGAGCAGAAAATTATGAATAACTTCATAAGTTTTAGGTGCACACATCAATGAGAGAATCATTAACTATGATTTGACATAATACAGTAATATAAAAGATGGAAGAAAGGGATACATCTGAGGAACACAACACATTTCTTTGCTGCACCAGCAGATACAAAACTAGACCATAACTGTCTTTATCTAAACTAGATATAACACATGTATACATGTGGAAGTAACATATTCTGTATATTCATTTCATTGAACTATGTGTAGCATTATTTCCAAAACAATCACACTCAACATCTAAATACTGTAACCTGGTTAATTTTTTCAGTGTGTGTGTGTGGCCACTCAATTCAACACGTTGTTCCAAATGCAAATTGATGAAAAACCAGTTTTACAATATAAAATTCTTAAAGATAAAAGGAATAATTAATCCAAATACTCTTCCTAATCAAAACAAATACTGTTATGTCTCACTAAGTATTACAACTCCAACCCTTACAACCTTTCTGCCTCCGGCTAAACTTCTACCATCCTTTATAAATTCTAGGAAGCAGCTGCAACTTTGAGTTTGGACATCATTAAGAGTTGAAGATAAGCACTCTGAAGGGGACGGTGTCTGGCTAAATGAAGCAGTGCCTGTTCCATACTAAACCATTGACGTCGACGACCTGCAGGAGATGCACAATTATTTCATAAGTTACAGAAATGCATAAGCAAGATATAAAGTGAAAATAAATTTCACTACATTGCATCTGATCAATGATGTACAGTACGTCTTTTCTCTTGTTCCTCTACATGTAATGTGAAGGGATGACAAACATTCATCCAATCAAAATGCAATATGCAAACTTATTTGCAACTTTAAATCAATCTTACTGTAAAAATGTAATCATAAGCACTACCTAAGAAATGTACTTCTAAACAAGCTCATTATCACACCACAATACTTGTTTCCTTTAATATGCCTCACCAAGTCTTGCTTCTGGAAAATCTGCATGTTCCTCAGTGACAATGAAGACATATACTGCTGTCCGGTGCTTCTTAAGTCCTGAATGATGACAGGTCTGCCAAGAAATATGAGTAAAATAACCTTTAGATATGGCAATATATCAAAAACAATACTTTGCCGGTGCTGTAAACTTTCTTACTGTTTTCTGATTTGCTAGTGAACTGGTACACTTGCCTATCAAAATTCTCATCATGAAATACACTTTATGAAATGGGTATTCCAAAACCCAAGTTGTGTTTGTACGAAGAATGAGTCACAACTGTAGTAATGCCTACCATGAGCCAGCAACTCAGCAGAGGGTAGCATCACTTTTGTGCTCACAAGACTAATAATAATAAAACAAGAAACCTTATTACAAAAATGGCTACAGAATTTCATAAAAAAGCAGTTTTGCCTTTCTTTTATTACAAAATACTGTTTAGAGTGAATGAACCCAGAGACAAGACTGTAAACCCCAAATCAACATGCATAAAATGTGCAATGATGTCCAGTGAGTGTGGGGTGGGGGATCAATTTCAGTCAATTAAGAAACATCCAGTAAAATTAGAGGGGAAGTCTGGGTTTATATGATTACACTGATACTGTGCCAGGAGTTGGAATGCAAGTCATGTTTGCCTAACCTCTTTGAATTCTACGAGAGATAGCTCTCTCTTAAGACAAAATGAAAGGCTGGGTGCTGTCTGCATCTGGACTGCAACCATATATATATATGATACAAAGGTCTTGAAAAAGTATGAAAAACAAGAGGAATTGCATCATCTTACAAGGGGATCTAGGGAGACTAAAGTTGGTTTAATATATGGTTGATAAAATTCAGCCTGATTAAGTGTAAAGTAATGAGGATGGGACACAGAAAAAAAAGGCCTCAATATATCAATTAGTAGGGCATACTTCAGGATTCTGTGTCTCTGAGTGACGGAAACTTGAGTTAGCATCATCCCTAACCTGTCACCAGAGATAGCGAGGTTGTGCCAGGAAAAAAAGACACATCCACTCACACACATATATCATATTCCTATGAGTCCACGGGAAAAATGAAACACGAAAAGTTCCCAAGTGCACTTTCGTGTAATAATCACATCAGGGGAGACACAAGAGAGAAATATAACATATATATTTTGCAGAATAAGTTCAGCTCTACTGGTTTTCACGTAGACATATGACGTGGCGAGTCAAACAAGTTCACTATTGATCATTAAGTCAATAGAAAAGAGATTAATGTCACGATTACAAATGTGGATTATTTCATCTCTCTAAGATCATTTCTATTGGATCATTTTCATTAAGACTTGGCACTTGTATTACCCTTGGAGTAGGGAAGACCCCTATAGGTATTTGAATTTCAAAAGATCAAGTCATAACTGCGTATGTTGGATGACATGGCTTACGCACCATAAGTTGAACTGGATGGATTTCATCAATACTCTCAAGGTTAAGCGTTCCAAATGTCAAAAATGTTAATAATTATACAGTGTCATTAACAACGTACACCTCAAGACTCGAGTATAAAAAATCAGGAACGCGTTTTCATACCATTTTTACAAGTAACAAGAACCAACGATTTAGATGAAGTGGAAATGATTAAGTAAGGATGTGAGGAGTCACGCTAAGGTAATTCTTTTCCTGCATTCCTCCGACTCTGTGCACCTAACACGGCAGTTACAAGTACACAGTTGTACTCAGGTATTACAAATGTATATCTGTTTGTGTTTGAAAACACATCTCTTTATCCTGCACGCCGTCAGGGTACTTTGTTAGATATGGTGTAGTTCCCCCCAGGTTACAATGTCACAAGGAGAATTATGTAGTTCTGTCAGCTTTTGTGGCAGCGTTATTAATGACAAATTCAATATGATATTGATTCATTACTAACCATATTCATATTCATTATTTGTACAAATGTGTTCGTTGTAAAGTACATATGACGATATTGCGTTTATGCAGATAGTCACCAAACGAAATTAGAAATTATTTTTTTTTTTACCCAGTTTTCCACTTAACATCACCACTTGCATTAGTCTAATTAATGTTGTTAGTAATACTTTGAAATTTTTGATAAATGATTGAAATATTACGACATATATAAGCGAATGAATTCATTCTTTGTTTTTACTGACCTTTGCTTCAGTGTGTATTCAAGCATATTCAAGCAATATAAGAGTAAAACAAAATATAAGTGGATGTAATAAGTGGATCCCGTAGTGCTGGCTAACCTTTATTTTTACTATGGTCTGTACCACCAATAGTGTAGTGGTGTTCAGCTGCATCTAATCGTGTAACAGACCATCCCTTGTGTAACCCCTGGCTGGCTGTACGGACCATCCTAGGTGTCATTTCAGACTCTGTTCTGTTGTTGGTAAACGGCTGACTGTCCAACCCAGCTATAACTCTTCGTTATTCCTACACCATCCCATATATAATCTCTGTCTGTTTAGATAATCCCAGCTGTGATCGGGATAGATGAAAGGGAGTTCTTAAGTAAAAAAAAAAAAAAAAGAATATTCTACCGTAAAACGTTTGTGTCGGCAACTTATGGTCGGGTGGCGCGACCTCGACCGCGATCGATCGTGAGCCAGTGTTTATAAATCTATCAAGGAAGCGCTGACGTCAAATTAATGTTTAGATTCGTTTGCATCTCAATTTCACGAGAGACTGTAACACAAGATGAATATTTAACTGCGAAATATATGCAGCGCAATAATTGGTGCAAAATGTATAAACATTCGACATGTATTCTCCTGCCTCCCTCATCCAATATAATCATGTAGGCTTTACTTCTCATATTGTATGTATGCAGAATTTTTATGCAGCTGCCTTCACAAGCAGTGAAGCTAGGAACAGAACAGTGATCTAAGCACACTTTTTATATTCAGAAATGAATGCTTTCATCCTTCTATTTTCCCCACATTTTCACTCATCTCTGTGTATTTGCTGGATACCTGTTGAATAACGTTACTGTCTTAAGTCTTGTTAGAATATTCCCCTGTATCATCCCAATCATCCCATACTGCTGATATACAGATAGATAAATGAACATGTAGACTGTGCAAAAAGAAATACATAAGTAATATTGTTTCCAGAGCCACAGTTCTGTCCCATTTGGTCAATATCACATGGATTTCAGTCTCCTGTAAGGTCTTGAAATTTGTTGCTGCTCAGATATTCATCAGAGTACAGTTAGCTAATCATTATTAAGATTATAGCATCGACAGTGGGAAATGTTCTAAATCATAATGTTTAGTATATGTTGAAACATTCATCAATGACCTAATCATATGTGACACCCTTCTATTTCATCATGCATTTATATGAAAACTTTCATCAAACTATCTTCCCATGTGACAAAAATATTGATAGGAAAAAAAAACTTTCGTGTTCAGTAATGCACAAAATGTTGGTCATGTGACCTAGTTATCTTTTGGGACGCTTTTCATCTTACAATGCATATATGGTATATATTTAGTGTCAGCTTCTTTGATAACAAAGTATGGAAAAAAAGCTATTTTCCATAAATTTGCATCTTGTTTCCATAATAACAGCCCAAAATGATTATGAGATATAATTATTGAAATTATCCTACGAAAAATGATTGTTATCTGATGATTATTACTCTAATTCACTGGTCGACAAAGAACACTTTTGAAAATCCTAGCATTAACATTACTGGATACAAGATATTGTGAAATTTTACCTCATCATAGTTGTTCGTTATCACCCCTTTCGAAATCACACAAGGTGTGCGTATTAACTTGCATGCAATCAAAAAATGGCTGAAATACGATGGATATTACTCAAGTTATCACGTTAATAACAGTTAGCTGGACAGAAATTCTCTGCCATATCCCCGCCCATATTCCCGACCGCCGGGGCCGATCTTCTATCATTGTGGATCTGTTTTTTTTTTTTTTTACCTCTAATCCTTCGCGCTGTGACTAATGCAATCTTGCCTCCCATGGGTTCATCTGACCACAATCTCATAAATGTATCTATTTTAACGGTACCTCCCCTTCCAGCAGCCCCTTCTAAACGTAAATATTGGCACCTCAAGAAAGCTGACCGGAAGAAATTACGAGAATTCTTTTCTGACTTTCCTTGGGGAGATTACTGTCTCTTATCTGGTGATGCTTCTGCCTCCGCCAAACGCGTGGCAGAGGTTATTGTTGCGGGAATGGAAGCATTTATCCCCTCTTCCTCCAAGACGACCTCTTCTTCCCATCCATGGTTCAACCGTTCCTGTTCTGAGGCCATTCAGGCAAGGGATCAGGCATATCGGGTTAGGAAAAACTCTCCTTCCTTCGACTTCCATTTAGCATTTATCATCGCCCGTAATCATTGCAAGTACGTTACCCGTGAGGCAAAGCGTTCCTTTATTAGAAAAGAATTGTGATAATCTCTTCTCGTCATTTACTCATGGTTCCTTCTGGTCTTTGGCTATGGGGATCTCTAATAACTTCTCTCGCTCTACCTTCCCTTCACTTTTCCGTTCTGACGGTACTATAGTTGTCTCTCTCGTAGACAAAGCAGTTATCTTTGGTTCCTGTTTCTCTAAATCTACCTTGGATGACTCTAACACTCATTTACCCTCTGATGCTCCTCTTACTAATTCTAATGCCCCTTCCCGCAATCTCTTTCGAACTGTCCAAGAAGCGCTTCTCTCTCTTGACACAAAAGCAAGGCTTTTATGGTCCTGATGGCATACATCCCCGTGTACTGAAAGAGTATGTGACTCAGAACATGCACCTGTGCTTGCTCGTCTGTTCCATTTCTATGTAAAGACCAGAACTTTTGCTTTTTCTTGGAAGCATGTGTTGGTACATCCCATCCGTAAGAAGAGTGACCATTCTGATCCCTTTAACTCTCGACCTGTTCCTTTGACATCTACCATTTCCAAAATCTTTGAATTCTTCCTCAACTCCCGTATCCTCGGATGTCTTGAATCTCACAGACTTATATCTGATCACCAGTATGGCTTCTGCAAGGCGGGATCCACTGGTGATACTCTTTCTTACCTTACTAATGTCTGGTCATCATCCCTGAAAGATTTTTGGGGAATCCTATGTAGATGTATTTGATATATTCAAAGCGTTTGACGGGCTGTGGAATCGGGGTCTTATTTCTAAACTCCCCTCTTTTGTCTTCCCTCCCTCACTTTGCTCCCTCATATCTAACTTCCTCTCTGGCCGATCTAACTCCGAAGCTGTTGATGGATCAGCCTCTTCACCTTTCTCCATCAGCAGCGGTGTCCCTCAAGGTGGTTCTGTCGTCTGCTTCACTTTCCCTCCTCTTTATCAACATTCCCGCGTTAGCGAGGTAGCGTTAAGAACAGAGGACTGGGCCTTTGAGGGAATATCCTCACCTGGCCCCCTTCTC
>JAUUDZ010188606.1:0-17264 GCA_032361705.1 Panulirus versicolor | reverse complement strand
AGACCTGGTATCATCGCAGCACCTGAGCCAGGCGTCGCTCTGGCTGGGTATGAGGAACGACTACGACGGCAACAGGTGGCTGGACGACACCCCAGTCTTGTACTTCAACTGGAACGACGGCGAGCCCAACAGCCCGTACTATGAGATGTGTGTTGGTGAGTGTCTTCCCCAGTTACCCAGCAGGTATATACATTCCCACGCGGGATTCGTGTAGGGGCCAACACACCCTTGTACAGTTTCAGGTAAATTTGACAAACTAGAATCGTATATGAAAGATGCACGGCTATAAACAAGCCTAGGTGTGTAAGCAAGCATGTGTAAACGTCCACAGACATGCATACATGTATTTTTGTACGTGCACGGACACGTAACATCCATGGAATACTATCAAAGACACTCAAGGGCATCTATATTTTTGTATGTGCACGGACAAGTAACATCCATGGAATACTATCAAAGACACTGAAGTGCGTCTAAATATGTTGATCTGAAAAAAAAAGAAAATCGCAGACGATTGCAGTCTTCGCTTATGCTTTAATGTGACGACCCAGAGGCACCACATGAGTTCAATAAATTAAGTTTTTTTGAATAATTGTTTGCGAACAAATAAGACAACCGACTATTATTCTTAAAACACGGCATGGGATAATGTGAGACCTATAGCAGTGCATTAGCCAGGCAAGTAGATAATAAGCCTGGACAAAGTAATGTAGACTGGCAAATCAGTTTTTAAAGACTCGCCCAAGCTGGGCATTAGATTTTTATTCTGATTCTAGATAAAGAATGGATTCAAACTGAAAAGGCAACATGAACAGTCAGTTATAACGAGATCCAAAGGAGAATAGATAAAGGATAAATCAATTGACACCTTAAGACTTGAAAAATGAATGGAAATTGTTGAGAAACAGGATCAAAGCCTTAAGCAGTAGGAAGAGGAGATAATGAAATTGAGAATTCAAATCAAACATAAAAAGTGTCATCAAATGGGAGAGGAAATTAGGGGTTGCAAAATGGAGTCAGAGGGCATGAACACAGTCAGTTTAATTTAGGATGTTCAGCAGAAATATAATCAGAAGAAAGAGGGTGCAATGACTGAGGAATAAAAAAAAAAAAAAAGGTCAGAAGGCAGTTAATGGAAGTCCTAGACCGCTCAACAAAAGGAAATGCATACAACACAGATCACAAGGTTTATCAATAGTTGTGGCCGGGAAAGAGGAGGCGGAGCAGTTTCTGGGACTGTCGAACAGAACCAGATCATAAAACTAATGTGAATAGGAAACTAGGGACATTGCAACAGTGGAGCAGAGAAAGAAGAGTATGCACTGTTAGAGATAGAATAATCAGCGGTATTTATGGTGAAAATGCAGGGATTGAAAAGCACAGAATATAAAGGGTCAGTGTGTTTTGGCGTAAAAAGAGCCTTTAGAGATAACATTCAGGTTGACGAATCAACACTGATGGACTTAGTAGAAAAGTTAGTGACACCGAAATTAAACAGATTAAGTGAAGCAGGAAGCTGATAGACGTAAATCGTTTTCAGCTGTAATTTCAACTGCAAGACCATATTCTGGACAAAGGGGCAGGGTGAAGTAGAAAAGAAATGACTCCTATAGAAATGCCAACTGCATATTTTTGTCATAAAAGAAATCAGAATCTATGAATATAATCAGCTGAGCTGCATTCCATGGAGGCAGTCTTGAGTAAACTGTATCAGTCATGGAGCTTATGATGGTGTCTGTCATCCTCAGAGACGAAGCACATCTTCCCTCCCTAATGTCAACCTTGTAAACTCGGACGCAGTAAAATTCAGAGCCATTAGTAGGTACCTCCTTGGGTCTAGGACTTGCATCTTTTCTGCTATATTCGAAGTCAGTAGGTTAGCTTTATTGCTGGTTTTCACAACACTGGCACAGTTGCTGGAGGGAAGGATAGTCCCGTGCGGGGAATGTCTGACGCTTCTAGAGTCCGCAGAAGTATGGATCTCTGTCTTTTTCTTAGTCAGTGCCTCTCTCACACACACACACACATTTATATATATATATATATATATATATATATTTATATTTGTGTGTGTGTGTGTGTGTGTGTGTGTGTGTGTGTGTGTGTGTGTGTGTGTGTGTGGTTCTTGTGGTTTCTGTGTATTATATAATTTAAACCAAACTGCTACAGAAATTTTATTCAGTAAGTGGTACATATTCCTTTTCTCTTTGCTTATATCTATGTACCCATCCATAGCTATAATTTTACATTTGATGAAATTATTTATGTGGAATATATATCCAGTTTTACAACTCCTAAATTGATATGGTTTAAAGAAGATGTTGAAATATTATCAGGATTATGATGTTTGGTGTCAAATAGCAATTTGATATACACATGGTCATTTCCACAAAAAATGTTTTTTGTAACTAGAGTACTGTAGGGCATTGTCTTGTAACTATTCTTTGTTTTACTGGTGTTGCCTAATAAATTTGCTTTAAGACTGAAAGCACAAACTGAATTTATATGTGTGTGTACGTGTAAAATTCAAAGAAAAGCTTTAATTATATTTTTAGACAACCCCATCATACCTAATGAAGTGATGGAGCCAATCCTTGAGACATTTTTGATGAATTTTAAATAATGCTTTTGAAATAATGCTCCAGTTGTTTGTAATGTCACATCATGGCAGGTGTGTTTAACTGACTTGGATTAATCTACCCACTTTTGCATAGAGATATGTGCTGCTACTTAATTTTCATTTGTACTGGGGACCAGTGTTATGTATTGGTGTTTCTGGGGCTCCTGTTGGGATGACTCTCCCTACTGCTGTACAAATACAGTATCACAAGTACATGTCTGCTTTTCAAGAAGTTTTTGTCTTCCATCCACATTATGAGAGAAAAATCTTACTCCTTTGGTGGCCTCTGTCATCTTAAACAATACTTTTTATTTTGATATTGTTTGTTGATGAAGTAATTTTTTTATGACCTTTGAAGTTCAGCATTACTCAGTGACATTGATGCTTTTTTGGTTTTACTGCAAGCTGTGCAAAACAGGTTGTTTTGTTTTGGTATTCTATGAAAAAGCTACTGTGAGAGAAGCATTCGGTTTACATAAGCTGTCTGCTGTCGACTCTGTTGTTGCAATAACAAAGTCCAGTAATGCCATAGTGAATTGTCATACATTTTCTTAACCTCATCCCATAGTCAATGTCGCTTCCTTTTCTGAACAATAATTTACATAGCCAGATAAGAGGCTGATGGCCTTAGAACCATCACAGACACCCAGCCTATAGTTGTTAGTAGTGTTCTAACTGTTTAAAAGTTAGTACACATTTTTTTGGAGTATTTCCTGCATTATTTCTAATATTTTCCAAAACCAGATTTCCTTGAAAATGTCAGTATAGGATCTCCTTTTCATGCTGAATATGGTTTTGGGCATGAAATATTGTTTGGGGTCATTTAATCCTATAATTAAACGTCAAAATGATTGCAGGATTGAAAATTATTTCATGTGAATTTGCTTCATATTTCTTTATCTGCCAGCCAAAGGAAGCATTATGATATATGTTACATTATCATTTCACACATAGAATACATTCATAACATTAAATTTCAATTTTGAAATGAAAATTTTTTCTTCAGAAAATATTTCCTTCAAAACCTCAATAATGGTCTGTTTTTCACAGTGAGCAGGAATTGGATTAAAAAGTGCTTTGAGGCCATTAATTCATGCACTTATTCCTATAAATTATAACAGGATTAAGATATTTCATAAGAATTGATTTCATATGTATTTGGTTATCTTTCATCATGAGCAAGCATTATGATGTACTTACATTATCATTTCAGGTATACAGGAGCCTCTGCGAACACTGTGCTAGAGTTGCCCTCTGCCAGTTCCCTGTTAAGGGTGAGGCATAAAAAGCTAAGAAGTGGCACTGAAGTTCTCTAGTTATGGAGACTTTTGCCATGGCCACCCCCTTGAGGGAGCTCCAGTTGGAACAGGCATCAGATATATGGACAGATAGCTTGATTTCAAGTATACAAGACTTTCGTTATGTCACATTTCACTTTTTAAACAAAAATTTTTTTGGCATAAAATTTCCGTGAAATATTACCTTTATATTTTTCTGTCTTCCTTGAGATCTTAGATGTCCTTTAAAACCTGAGTACAGAGCCTATTTCTTGGGCTGCATATGATTCTTCGACAGAAATATTGTTCAGAGACCATTCCGTTCTGTATATGAGCATTCAAATTATTACATTAGGAGGTTTCATCTTTATTTGCCTCATATTTGTGTAATATCTCAGCCATAGGAAGCATTATTGTATATTTTACATTATAATTTTGAATGTAGAAGACTCATAAAATTACATATCAGTTTTATAACAAAAACTGTTTTGGCCTTAATATTTTCTTTACTTTTTCCTGAATTTTTTTTCCAAAGATAGATTTCTTTTAACCTCAATATAGGATCTATTCTTTATGCTGAATATGATTCTGGACATGAAACATTGTTTGGGAGTCATTTAATCCAGTAATTAAACATCAAAATTATTACAGTATTAAAAGAAATTTTCATGAAAATTCATTTCATATTTCTTTAGTATCTGTTGGCCAGAGGAAGCATTATGATATATTTTACATTATCATTTAATGTATTGGAGACTATCATTGTGTTATATTTCAATTTTGAAACAGACTAATATTTTGTCCTAAAAATTACCCTGAACTGTTACCTGCAGTTATAACTGTTTTACTTTAAAAATGGAGTTCTGGATATATTCTTCATGGTGAATATGATTCTTGGGCAGAAATATTGTTTTGAGGTCATTCTGTCTTGTATTTGAGCATTCAAATTATTAAAATAATTTATGATTCAGTTCATATTTATTTAATGGCAGGCAGCCACTAGAAGAGAAGCATTATGATGCATTTTTGATTATCAGTTTAAATATAGAGAAATTCTAGTACATTATATTTAAATTTTATAAGGAAAATACGTTTTGGCCTGAGTTTTTTTATTATTATTATTATTTCCTGCATTTTTTCTAATATTTTTCCCAAAATATTACTTTGGGAAAGTAATATACATATACATATCTAAACATATACATACTTAAACCTGGGAGTGTACGTGGCAGTGAGTGGAACCATGGAAGCGGAAGTGAGTCACAGTGCAGGGAGTGAAAGTTTCTCGAGCACTGAGGAATATGTGGAAAGTGAAATCGTTTTCTGGGAAGGTGGAAGTAGGTTTTTTGAAGGTATGGTAGTCTTGACAATGTTGTTTGGACATGAGTAATGGGCTTTACATAAGAATGTGCTGAGATGGCTTGAAGTGTTGGAAATGAAATGTTTGAAGACAATATGTGGTTTCATCAAATAAGTAATGAAAGGGTAATAGAGAGAAGTGGCAATAAGAAAAGTAAGGTTGAGAGATGAAGAGTGTGCTAAAATGGTATGGACATATGAAGAGGTTGAGAGAGGAGAGGTTGACAGAGGATAGTTGTCTCTGTAGTGGAAGGGAAAATAAGAAAGGGTAGACCAAACTGGAGATAGAAGGATGGAGTTAGAGATTCTCTGAATGGTTGAGGCCTGAATAAGCAGGAAGGTAAAACGTGTCCACTAAGTCAAGTGAACTGGGACAGTGTGTTATACAGGGGTCAATGTGCTGTCAGCGTACTGAACCAGGGAATGTGAGGTACAGGAGTAAACCAATAATATCAAGAGGAAAGAAGACAGCCACAATTACAACAATCATATATGGAACAAAGTAAGATAATCAGACAACTCTTGCTTAGCAGAGACAGCAGCAGCTTCCTAAAAGTGAAGGGTTCTCACTGGAGCAAAAGTCAGTGATCTGAAGGTGACGAATGCAGCTTACTGCAGTTCTATGCAAGTATGTCTAAAGAAAATGGGGGGCTGAGGACACACACACACACCTGTTACCACCACCACTGCTGGGAAATGAAAATTTAAGAACTGTGAATGACCAAATTTATAAATTTTGGAAAATATAAGAGAAGACAGAAAAACATTATATATATATATATATATATATATATATATATATATATACACACACTTCAAATAACTATATAAATCAGACCCAAGTACAGTCATTTTGATACATTAACAGGAAAAGGGAGGTGCTGTTGCAAAGGCAAGACTTCCTGAAGTACATCTGAACTGGCTTGGTTGTGGATAGGGAAATGTGGTTTCAGTGCTTTGCACATTACAGCTAGAGATTGGATGTGAGCGGATGTGGCCTAACTTCATCTATTCTTGGTGCTAATGCAAGAAATGGGGGACAAATCTATGTCTATCTATCTTTTTCTCTGACGCCTGATCCCTCTGGAAACTCCCTCAAAGGGGTGGCCATGGGGAACATATTACATCTACTCCAAGCTTCCACCTAATGTTGCTACCTACAACTTCTACCAAACGCTCCTGGCTAATCTTCCTACCTACTATATTTGTCTATTGCTCCTACCAATTTGCCAAACAACAGGGCTAGCGATAGTGTGCACCCACAGGAGAAATCAAGTTACGAAGAATGAGTTGTGTAAGTTAAGTCATATGTGACAAGGAGAGGCTGTATGTTTGTGAACAGAATGCTAGCAGTCCACATGTGAGGAAGACATATGTGGGTCAGACGAAAGCAACTTGATAGACATAAAGTGGTGGTTTAATCTGCAGCTGTCACTAACCATCTCGATGCCCAGGTGGGTAGTACTAGTTAAGATTTTATATACCTCCTGGTTTGATGGCTGTTTACCAAATACTACTTTCAAATATGAAATACACAAATTTTATTATTACTATTATTATTATAATTATTATTATACTTTGTCGCTGTCCCCCGCATTAGCAAGGTAGCGACAGGAATCAGATGAAAGAATGGCCCAACCCACCCACATACACATGTATATACATACACGTCCACACACGCACATATACATACCTATACATTTCAATGTATACATATGCAGGCATATACATCTATACACACATACATAATTCATACTTGCTGCCTTCATTTATTCCCATCACCATCCCGCCACACATGAAAATAGCATAAGTATTAGGAGGCTTATTGAAATCAATGAGATTTTTTTCAACAATGTCTTGCGCATTTCTATTCCACTGATCAGAATTCACAAGTTTACCATCAAATAACTCATGTGATTCCCTACTGTTTAATGTGAAAACTGTTTTGTGTGAAGGAATCGTTTGTTCCAATTTTCCATTATATGGAGGTGTTGGTGGAGAAACAGGTGGCTGTGGGTGAGACATCGTGCAAGTAGATTCCTGTAGGTCGCCTGTATGATACACACCTTCACCAGAATATGTCAAAGTAACATCAAATGATGTAGCCATCCAAGATAGCTGCCTCCATTTATAATAAGGGATCTTAGGTAGACTCCTAAGTAAATATGGAGCCATATTTGTATCACATGATCCCTTGTCAGACATGTACTAAAATCAGAGTTAAAGGAAGCACATGATAACCCAAAGTTAAGATATAATTAACACTACCTAATCAACATTAATTCTTATTTGAAAATTTTGTTCTGAATTGGTCATTAGAAAGTTAAGATTTGAAATGAACTCAATAAATGATGTTACCAAAGGTATGCTTAACACTGTGACATATTAATATGTCTCTATATATATGAAATGAGTCATTCCATTAGGCTTATAAGTACATAAAGAGATAAGAAGTAATGTATGGAATGGGAGGTAGATTCCTACAATAAATGGTAAATGTACTTAAAAAGTAAAATAGGATATCATCAAGCACTAATGAATAGTCTCTGTAAGAAGGACAGTAACATAACGTGAGTGTACATACAAAAGTATATATTTTTCATATGTATTTGTTATTTCCTGTGTTCGTGAGGTAGCATTAGGAACAGAGGACTGAACCTGAGAGGAAATATCCTCCTCACTTGGCCCCCTTGTCTGTTCCTTCTTTTGGAAAATTGATAACAGGAGGGGAGGATTTCCAACCCCCACTCCCTCCCCTTTTAGTCTTCTGTGACACACAGGGAATACATGGGAAGTATTCTTTCTCCCTTATATGCATATACAGAGTAAGAAGTCATGAATGTAGTGCACTAAGAAGTAGGCACCACTGTAAGAGCTTACTGCATTGGGTAAGTCATCATGATTAGTCAGAAATCTTACCTAGATTGAAGAATTGTTCAGAGTGTTGTGGGTAGAGTGCGGTGGAGATGTGGAGAGCCTGCCATCCATGAGGAAACTGACTAGTAATATTGGTGGGTGGAGTCTGGAGGCGTGGCAGGGCTACATGTTGAAGAGGAGGAGCATTCTCAGGAGCACTGTGGTGACGTCAAAAGGGAAGGGCGGACAGTGATGATGTCTGGGACGACATCATTAATGTTTATGAGTGTCGATGACACCTCTCCGATGATGTCGTCAAGGGGTTAGGGGTTCCCCCAAGAGATATTGCTGATGTCCACAAGACTGCCTGTACTGATGACAGTGGTGTCCGTCTGTCACACCATCTTGCTCTCCTGTCACAGCAACCCAGTGACAATGGGATGTGACAAGACCCTGCAATAAAATGTATCGTCAGTGCAAGAAGATGTGGTAGGTGGCTCTTACAGCTGGTAGTCGGTTCAGCCCTTAATGTCCCCAGATCGAACGTGCCAGAAATGCCAAGCTTAGAAATATGCAACACTTTGAAGAACTGTAGGCATGACGATTGTCCATAGAACAGATATCACCAAGAGTCACATTTATGGGACAAGTAGAGGTCTGTCACTTAGTGCTATAACTTCAGCACATAGGTCCTTAGGTCCTTAATGCTGGTGCCACCACTTGTAAGGAGGGATTAGTTCCTATTTATTTTCATTGTGCACAGTGTAGTTCTGGTGGCCCTTTACAGTTTTATTAGAAAATAGACATGTACATTTGTGGCACTTGATTCTAGTCTTATGACACACATAGACATGCACAAGTGATTCATCTGGCGTGGCTGGGCTGACTGCCTTTTAGCAGGCACTCACCAGCGCCTGTCCCTGGTTTTGTTGATGTCAGCTCCACATGATTAAATACAAGTCAACAGCCAGTCAACAACATATATCAATTCTACATGTTCAGACTTCCTGATTTGAAGACTATACAGTAAGCAGTAGGAACCTCCTATGTGATGCAACTAAGTATAAGTAACTCTTGGCCCCAGAGCTACATTGCACTCACTCACCCCTTTAAATATACAAAGCAAAGCTTATTTTTAGTTTCATGTTTGGTTTTACTCCATTGTGAAACCATTTTAACTTGTACAACTCCCCTTCACATACTGTACTAGATCATTTCAAAGCACTTTCATTTTACATATTTTAAGTCACTCTTGTATGAAGATTTTGATTGTTGGTCTACTCTGAGTCAGATGCAACTATTAAGACAGGCAGCTCAATATCATTGTCATCAGAATGACTCATGCTAGCAGATGACAATGACACAGCTTGGACCTCTAGCTCACTCAGTGACTGACTCGACTTGCTCCTTCACTAAGAGAAAGGCTTATAGTAAGGTCTTCCTGGTACCTGGTAAAATAGTACTTAAGGGATGCATAAACCCCTTTAGGTATTGCTGGGAAATCATAGATATTGCATATAGTTTTTAACATAAGGAATGATTTGCTAGGTAGAGTGGTTGATAGAACTGTATTTAAGAAAGGACTTGATAATTATTTAACTTCATGTCCATTAGTACTGTATAAAGGTAAGGAGGACTAAGATAAAGTCCACTAGTAACTGAATTATTAGTTGTTGAGTATACTTAGTAAGCTGTATAAATGAGTGGTGATTAAGAAGGTAGTGGAATGCACAGAACATCAGATTAGGTTTTAGAACATTATGGTTTCTGGAGTGGTAGAGGATGTGTGGTTTAGTTGTCTGCTTTGAGGGATGTTTGTAAGGAATTTCATGAGAAATAGATTGTATTTGGTGCTAGGTATGATAGGGTTGACTGAGATGCTTTGTGGATGATGTTACAAACATATGGTGTCGGAGCAAAGCTAGTAGAAGCGTTGAATATTTTTCATTAAGAGTAAGGCATGTGTGTGAATGGGTAGGGGGAGGTTGAGTGGTTCTGGATATGCAATCTGTTGGAGGTGAGGCAGAACTGCGGAAGTCTTTTTTTTCCTGATGACATGGCATTGGTGCTAGATTTGAGTAAAAAACTTCCAGAGTTGGTGTCGGAGTTTCTTATAGTGTGAAAGAAGAAAGCTGAGAGTAATTGTGATTAAAAGTAAAATTATTAGGTTTTGCAGTGTTAATTAGTCTGTGAATTTGAATTGAAAAAACTTGGAAGTGGGCTGTTTTAAATACCTGAGAGTGGACATGACAGCAAATGGAATCATAAAGTGGAAGTGAGTCATAGGTCAGGTGATGAGGTGAAGGTTCATGGAGCATTATGGAGGACAAAAATGTGTATCTTTGAAGGTATAATAGCCCATCGATGAAGGGGCAGACTAAGTAGTGCTCCAGATGCTTTAAAGTATTATTGAGTAAGTTGCCTTTCCCACCAATACCTGAAGAACAAGGCCACTCTTAGTGGAGTTTGATTGTAATTATCCATACACTTTTCACTCTCATTTTCATCCCCATCATAGGGAAATGTAAAGCTTTATGTAGATGGGAAAATAGATGCTTTAACTTAATATGATAGCATTTTCAATGCTCGAGGACACAAGATGTATGCTACCATGCGTAAGATTACTGATAAGGGGTGTGGGAAGGGAGCCCCACTAACCTCAAGTTGCATGGTTTGGCCATATGATGTGCAGGTGAGGTTGAGCTCACTTGAAACCATGAATTGCACTGATAGAATCAAAATTGGATTATTGGTGAAATTTACAGATTTTGAGGCATATTACACCCAGTGTACACCAGGATCAGTTTGTGGACAGTGCATATTGAGCCAAACATGTTAGTGATAAGATACCAAGAGTTACAACATAACTACATTGGATATCCCAGAGTCTCTTCTCTCAAAGGGGATGACTTGACTTTGGTAGCAAAAGAAAGGACAACACCAGTGTATCTTATTTTGTGAAAACCATACTGATGATCAGCAAATAGACAGCTTTATTCAAGATACTTAATCCTTTCCTTGCATATTTTGTTAACTGAGCTACTAACCCATGCATGTAAGCAAAAAAACTTCCCCTCGCAAAATGTCTTCAGTATTTTGTTTTGTGAAGAAAATACAAAAATGATAGTACTCTTTTCTATGTATTGGTATAGGAAGATAGTAAGCATAGGGTGTGGGTATCCTGGATAGCAGCATTGGTTCTGTTTATTTATGGTGAATGATTTTTTTTTTAGGCATGATTTCATTTTACAGACACCTAAACACTTTACACTATGGTTTTTTACCAGGTATGATTTCACATCTTATGCATATCATTTATGTGTTTTTTATGTGCATTGCTTCCAATTGTACATACCATTTACAGAGAAGAGAGCATTATTTGCATGAATGAATAAGGAAATAACTTTATTTTTGAAAAAGAAAGAGATTGCGAGACTTTTTTTTTAAACTGTCCGCAATAGTTGCTTTGTAGATTTGCCTTCCAGCAGTGATGATGTAGTTATGCATTCTTTGACAGTTTATGGGTGACTGTGGTGAGTGTTATTTTTACAGTTATATTGTAAGGTTGCTAGTGATATGAGCTGCAAAATACCAGAGCGATTATCTTGGCTTAGATCACTCTACATTGTGCATCATGATTATAGCTCAGAGCAAAAGCAGGATTAAGGAAATGGGAACTGAGGAGGGATTCAAAGACTTAGAGACTGAAGTCAGAGCTGTAGAGTGACATTTCAAGAGGCATATATATTTTTTATACCAGTATAGGATAAAGGATAAGTTTTGATTGGCAGAAGCAAAAGATATAAGCAGGCACAGGTTCTGCGACACAGTCCTTTCAGAAGACAAGGAGATATGCCAGACTAAGAAGATAGGTTATCACCCTTCTTTTGTTTTTTTTTACCTCTGTCAACAAAATTTAAAGTTAGTCATTTTTTAAAATCATTCATCTAAATCAAAATTCACACAATTTCTGGGGCCCAGTCATTAGTTCTGATCGGTCTGTATGTTGCATTACCCTTTTGTTTTTATCCTCGCAACATTCATGTATTCCTCTCATAGGCCTTTCACCCCCGTGAATCTTCGTCCTTTATTGATAGCAGTTGCAGACATTCTCCTTACATTCAGGACTTGTGCACTTTTTGTGGTAATGAATACTGAAGAACAGGCGTCTTTAGCTCAACCACATAGGCAGTCAAAACAGCAGGGATGCCCAGTTCTCTGGCAATTGGGCATCCCACAAAAGTTGCTTGCTTGTATGTACTTCATCCACCCCATGTAAGGGGGAAACTATGTAATGGTTTTAAGATTGAAAAATAGTAAGTGAAGATTATTATTCTGTAATTTCATATTTTTCTCACACAGGTGGCACCACAGAGACTGTGGATAGCAACAAAGAATTTGCGATCAGTACACATTGGGAACTTCCACTTCCGTGAAAAACCACAGAGGATGAATCTTCAATTTGGAAACCACTATCGAATTGTTTTAAGGTAATCACTGTTTCTCATCTGTTTATGTTGATTAACTTAAGGAGTACTTCTGTGGGAGAAGTGTTCATCATACCTGTGGTTGTTCCTTATGACTGGACTGGCTGCAGGCAGTTTGACTATTGTGGACAATTGTCAGATACCAATTTAAAATTGAAAATGGGGATAACACCAGTATTAGCAGTTGGTTTTTCCTTGCTTTAGCCATGCTACATTATGGCTTGTCTGTGGTCTCCCTTCACATTTTTGAAGTAGTAGAACTTTGTTGAAGAGTTAAGTTGATGATCATGAATTCTCTCAAAGACATTTTAAGAGTTACCTTGTTTGTGATGATATTCAGCAGTAATTTACAATCTGTGTATGCAGACATGTCTTGGTTGTAGTATTCTGAAAGACGAGAAGTTTTTTCCTTCCTTTTTGCCATTTCCCACTACAGCAAGGTAGATTCTGGAACAGCTGAACAGGCTCAGTTGCTCACATCCGCTCTCTGGTTATCATGTATAATCTGCAGCTGGGAAAGGCAGGCATAACAGGTTTAGAATCAGTATATTCTTTTACTGGTTTAGCTTCTGAACACTATTCACTGGATGCATTTGAACATATTTTATCTGTGTCACAAGTGCCAAGAATAAGACCATGTCATGTAGACATAACTATGCTTTTAATGGATGAGGTTAACAGAACTTAAGTCCATTTTTTGAATGTACAGAATATTATCATCTTGAGAGACTGATGACTGCCAGTTTTCATCAAGATTTTTAACATAAGTTGTAAGTTAAATTTTGACAGTAATTCTTCATATTGATGTATATAATCCACCACACTGAATTTGGAATGGTGTGATAGATAAATAGAATGATAGATAACCTTGATTCAGGTGTCTGCTTGATTTGTAAGATTGGCTGGAGTTTATAATAGAATTTTTTCTCTTGTAAGTATTACTTACCAGGGAGTAGCATGACTGTTTGTTATGGTATTTCTGTTTTCAACCTTCGACTATACCATAGGTTCATATGTAACTGGTTATACACCTCTAACTTGTTTTGTGGACTTCCTCTATTACTTGTTGCCAGATTGCTAGTCAGTCTCTCTCCATTTATGCTGTGATTCATTTATGTATTAAAGTTAGTTGCAGGTCATTTACCTTTTCTGGAAGAGTGATTGACAAGTTGAAATAAAGGTTACGTTCTTATAAACCTTAACTTTGCCCGTGGCTTATATCTGATATTCTTGTACTGATCATTTGAAATCCTCAAAAATTATTGGGCATTCGATTGGTCAGGATGATTAGTGTACAGTAGTAGCTGGTAAGATGTCACCAACCTTGGAGTTATATTACTGGTACTAGTCTCCTGGGTATTGGGAGGGTTAGCTATGGCTTTGTTGTGAACCAGCACTTTAGTGGTGGTTAAGTTGCACTCTGACACAGGTAGCTATCTCACTCTCTTTTTTTTGTTTTTCCCCATATGTGGACTATTGGCATTCTGTCCACAAACATACATTCTATCCTTGTCACACATAACACGACAACTCACATCTCATTTTCAGTAATTCTAGATTTTCCTGTGCAGAGTGCTATGTGCTAGCCCTGCTTTATGGAAAATGGTAGGAGCAGTAGATAAAAGTTGTATGTAGGAACATTAGACTGGTGCATTAGGTAGAAGTATTAGGTTGGAATATTAGGTGGGAGCATTAGGTAGAATTAGTTTGTAGGAACAGTAGGGAAAAGCCTCTGAAAATGCTCTGCTAGAGTTGCTCTATACCAGTAGCCTATTAAGGGTGAGGCACTAAAGACTAAGAAGTTGCCCTGGAGTTCACCAGTTATGAAGTCTTTTGCCATGGCCACCCCCTTGAGAAAGTTCCTGAAGGGAATGGGTATCAGTGATGTCTTTTCTTTGTGCTTCACTTACATGTGGACTGCTGGCATTTTGTCCACAATCATGCAGTCTTTCCTTATCAACACTTAACTTACACAACTCACTCTTTGTAACTCAAGTTTTTTTTGCGGTGAGTGCTCTGCACAAGCACTGCCTTTTGGCAAGATGGTAGGAGCAAAAAGAGAGAAGTTGTAGATATGAACAGTAGAAAGGAGCATTAGGTAGACGAAGTTGGTAGGAATATTAGTTGGGAGCATTAGGTAGAAGTAGTGGATAGGAGCATTAGCTAGGTGCATGAGGTAGAAGTTGTAGGTGGGAACATTAGGTAGACACATTAGATAATATCTGTTGGTGGAAACTTTAGGTAGGTGCCTCTGAAAACACAATGCTAGAGTTGCCCTCTGCCAGTGGCCTGTTAAGAGTGAGGCACTAAAGGTTAAGATGTGGCACTAATGATCACCAGTTACGGAGACTTTTGCTGTGGACAACCCCTCGAGGGAGTTCCGAAAGGGAAGAGGCACTCAGAGATATAGTGAGATAGATAATGAGCTTTTTCTTTCTATTTGAGGGATGATGTTTGGTGATAGAATGGCTGAGATGCAGGGTCTGTAGATTGAGGGATGATGTTTGGCAATAGAATGGCTGAGATTGGGGGGGGGGGGGGGGGGTGTTTGTAGCTGTTGCAAAGAACTAACGGTCAAGCATGATTAGGTGAGATCATATAAGAAGAATTTTTGTTTTGCTGTGCAAGTGTTGAATATTAAGTGGTTGTTTGGCAATTAGTGATTATTTTGAGTTTTCTCCTGTGTGTATGGTTTGCGGCTTTGTTCATGATTGCCTTTTTCAGCATAGATGACTATGTACTTGATGCATAGCTTAGGTTGGAGTTGGATACATAGTTTGTAGAGGATGCTAAGGAATTCTTTTTCTTGTTCAAACCTGGTATCAGTAAGTGTTCTGAGTGTGTTTAGTGTGTTTATAACCTTTGTGTTGGATGTTATTGGTGCAGGGAGTGATTTTCATGTGTATTATTTGTGGTGCCCAGTCTCGGATTTTTAATGAGTGGAATTGGTTGACCATTTAGAATGATGGGAGGGTTCAAATTGGATTCATGTCTGTGAGGGTTCAGATGGTAATACTACATTTTTGTGGTTCTACAGACATTCATTTTTTTGAGTAAGCCAGTCTTCTATTTGTGTAATGTAGTGTTGGATGCTTTTTGTTGCAAAATTAGTTTTAGGATGCTGAGATGTAATTATGAGATCATTTGCATACAAGAGGACTTTTACATTTAGTCTTTGGCTGATGATGGTATGTCATGTAGGAAAAGAATGAAGAGGTTAGGAAAAAACTGATCCTTTAGGAATTTACTGTAGAGCTTGAGGGTTTGTGAGAGGTTGTGAGGACAGTTGATTTTCATCCTCATCTAGAATAGAAAAATTCCACAAGACAATGTTCACACAACGACATCAGCAATAATAAAGCACCTCATACAAGGTATTTTATAGAAATTGAGTGATTGCTGCATACTAGGTAAATGTGAGAGTTCTAGAGGAAATAGTAATAAAGATAATCCCACATTCAGAAATGTAGATGTAGAATCTCATCATCTGCATGGCTGTTTGTGGATAGGTATGTTGAGGGAGATAAATGCAAGGGTCCTTTACAGATGACAGGTATAAAGTCTGTTTTAGAGATTGGAGGTGAGTCATGTTTGCTGATGATATGGCACTGGTTGGAGATTTGAGTCAAAACTGTGTGTGAAAGGAGAAAATGGAAGCAAATGTGAATAAGGGTAATTAATTGGGGTTAGCTTTGGAAAGAGAACAGTTAAGTTGGGAAGTGAGTTTGAATGGCAAGAACTTGGAGATAGTGGGCTGAGGTGGGGAGGGGGTGAAGGTCCAGAGAGCACTGTGAAATATATGATTAGCAAAAGATATCAGTTGTTGTTCGCCAGTGATACAGCTCTAATGGCTGATTCGAGTGAGAAACTTTAGAAGTTGGTGACTGAGTTTGGAAAAGTGTGTTAAAGGAGAAAGTGGACAGTATATGTAAATAAGAACAAGGCTATTAGGTTCAGCAGGGTTGAGGGACAAGTTAGTTGGAATGTAAGTTTGAATGGAGAAAAATTGGTGGCAGTAAAGTGTTTTTGATATCTGGGAGTGGACTTAGCAGCAAATGGAACCATGGAAGTGGAAGTAAGTCAGAGGGTGGGGGAGGGGGTGAAGGTTCTGGGAGTGATGAATAATCTGTGGAAGGAGAATGTTATCTCGGAAAGCAAAAATGGATATGGTTGCGAGGCATGGGCTATAGATTGGTTGTTTGGAAGAAGGTTGGATGCATTAGAAATTAGATGTTTGAAGACAGTATGTGATGTGAGGTGGTTTGATCGAGCAAGTTATGAAAGGGTAAGAGATATGTGTGGGGATAAAAAGAATGTGGTTGAGAGACTAGAAGAGGGTGTGTTGAAATGGTTTGGTTATATGGAAAGAATGAGTGAGGAAAGGTTGACAAAGAGGATATATGTGTTAGAGGTGGAGGGAAAAAGGGGATGCAGGAGACTGTATTGGATGTGGAAGGATGGAGTGAAAAAGATTTTGAGCAATTGGCTCCTGAACATAGAGGAGGATGAGAGGTGTGCAGGGAATAGAGTGAATTGGAATGTGGTATACTGAGGTCATCATGCTGTCAATGTTCTGAACCAGAGCATGTGAAACATCTTGGGTAAACAATGGACAGGTCTGAGGGACCTGGATGTGAATTGGGAGCTGTGGTTTTGGTACATTAC
>JAUUDZ010188496.1:6306-18036 GCA_032361705.1 Panulirus versicolor | reverse complement strand
ACCTGACTTCTACTTTCAATTTAAGGTATACATTGCAGAACATACACGAAATGTACTTATCTTAGTCCTTTAGTAAGAAAATTTGCGTAGAGCCTCTTTGGTCGGTGTGACTGGTGAAGTGCAGTGCAGTGCAGGCGCCGTGTCAGGTTAGGGACAATGATTTGGCCTGAGTAAACATCAGATACACACACGTCCACATCCGAATAAAGTCAGGTTTAAGGAGAAGCGCTCACCGGTAAGAGAAATGTGATGTATGAAAGTGTATGCTTGTGTGAGGTAACTGTGTTTGTCTATGTCCGAAGAATTTTGTGTTCAAGCATTTAATACGTAACACACGCAGCAAAACACATGATCACTGTAATATGCTTTAACCTTACTAAACGATTCCGGTAACAAATGAAATGCTTTAATCAAGCAACAGCTTAATATACATAGTTCCTAAAAAAGACCTTAAAATCTTTAAGAAACAGAGAAGATAAAAAAAAAAAAGCATCAAACTTGTGAGTTAGGCAAACTGCTGGGTCCCGCAGTATTAGCGGAGTGAACTTTATATATACCGAGGGAGTTGATCCAAACTGCAGCGTTCTTGACATTGACCACCAGAGTTCCATGATGTGCAACATCCAACATACATCATGGTCGTCAGCACCTGCGAGGTGTACACGTCAGTATGCAGAATGCTCGAGTAACAACGATGACAACCACGTCTTTGTTAGTCTGCTGGTCATACTGAAACGTACACACTCAAAAAGCCATTCAACAAAGCAAGATTCCAGGTATCGGAGGCTAAGCACTACATGCCATGGTATGTGAAGGGCACAATGCCCGCCTCAGCCTGGACACAGTTACCAATAAGCTCAACATCTTGCAGGGTCGAGCCGAGGGGACAAAGAAATACATCAATTCGTATTTACAAAAGACATTTGTCTCCAGTGATATAACCACACGTGGAAGCCTTACTTTTGTGCCTGGTCATACAGTTCATGGACGTTTAAAAAGGATAAAAAAAAAAGACGAACAATAACACCTGAAGCAACACGTGAGGAGCAACGGGGCTGGTGCAGTCAGCGGACCAGCAGCGGCTGGCGGTGCGACACGTGCACGGACGGTCCACTGCCTCATACACGGACAGACTAAACCACCGATGGATGATGCGTCAGTAGGGAAAGTGACCCACGGTAATGTTTGCAGGCAGCTCTCGGACGGCACTTCTGCAGTCAACAAACACCGTAAATTTTCTGAATAACACAGACCCGCTTCCTTCATGAAGATACTCAATGTCAAGCTGATTCCGTGTGGGTAGGAGTTACGTTTTACTGTATCATAAAATTACATACAGAAATTTATTCCTTTTCATTCTTATGTATTCAGATGTCTGTGGGTTCGTCCAGGGTTCCTCAGGCCAGACCTTGATCTACAAAGTTTTGCATAAAAAAGCATTTGTGTTATTACACTGGCGCCGTCTGCACCTTAATATATAATTCTTTATTTAGAAATCGATTCTCATGTTGATAATCAGCAGGCGAAGTTGAGCGTTACGCTTCTCTGCAGCCAAAGGTTCACCAGTTTTTCTGTCAATCATTAGGGAGAGATGACTGTGATCTAGAACATAAAATGTGTCATTTGTGAACGTCTGTTTTCTGTGGAATTCTCAGCCCTGCATTTCGCAGACTGCGCGCTGGGTGTGGGCTAAATGCCCACCACCCGACGTTGACCCGAGGCATCATGGCAGGACCCTTGGATATGATGACCTAACCTTTAACCTTACCTTTAGAGGCTGGGTCAACGGCCAGGATTTCATACCTAAGGGTCGTACCGTCAAGTTCAAGGGGTCAAGTGACCGGGTCACTGTCATAAAGTCATTGCACTTTAATAAGGCAATACTTTGTATTCTTGTTTTCAATATGGGAACTATTGTGCATCATGAATTATCACTGCATCCCGTAATGGTGGCTTAAATTCCAGTCTGTGGCGCAGCGTTTCTTATCCATGAACGATTTCTTATGGAACAGGAAATCTTGGCAAAATTTACCTTCCTCAATAACCAGTTCCTGAGGCGTTTAACCTCACTATCTGTCACGTATTTGTTAACACTAAGTATTTGTTCTGATCATATAAATTCTACAGACAATTCAGGCAACAGATACTTATGTCTCCTGGATGTCATACACGGGTCATTCAGATTTTAAATCTGATAATCACAGGCCCGATGCAGTCTACATACAACACTTGCCCTACATATCCTGTAGAATACAACCACAGCAACGTCTTTCTCTACTTTTCAGTCATAAGTATCCCATGACAAGTAGTAAAGAGACGAGTTACATCTGGTACTTTCATCTTATCTTAATATGTAGTTACTCGTGGAGATCGCATGACGTCGGCATCATCATGGGTTCGCCAGTATAGACGGTCATCATTATAACTCCATGCACTAACCACTGCCATGTTAAGACTTCCCGTCATACATTCTTGTTTGTTTTCTCTGTGCAGGTATGAGTGGGCCGCTCGAGTGCGCTCTCAGTTCTTCAGGCCGAGATTTCAACACACACGAGAACACAGCTTTGACGTACACAGATGACCACCAGAACGGCCACAGCATCAAAGTTGGGGTCTCCGTTGTGGAGGGGGTGACTCCCGAACTGCCCGTCATAACCAAGAACTCAACCGACCGTGACACTAGTGGCGTGGCCGGTGCTAGTGCCGACATACTGGGTCGTGCGGCGTCTCCAGTGCTGCCCAAACCTACAGCGGATCCAACCGCTGGAAACAAAAGTGATACGGAGATGGGCACGATAGAACAGGCAGCCAAAAAACAGGCGTTAGCTAAATTCATGAGGGAACAGTTCGGGGAGTTCAAGGAGCGTCTGACGCGGACCGCCCAAAATTCCGCTTCCTCGCATCAAGAAACAAGTCCCACGCTCACAACACTCGCCACAGCACCTGGCGCATCCAGTGATGATGGCAGCGCATGTCATACCGTAGCCGACGGAGCAACAGCCTCCGACGGTGTGGACGGCACCATCGGAGGACACAGCTCAGGCACCTTACAAATTGGTGAGGTTGTCAGTAAAGCACAGCGTCGAGCTGGAGAGGACCCTAGTGGTATAAAGTCAGGGGTGCTACGCATCGAGACGCATCCTATCCCAGTCACTTTCACGTCTCTTCCGGGTTTTCCTTCTTTCCCTCGCACTACCACTGCTAGAGCACCGGGTGCGGAGGTGGGTGGCGCGGCAGCCACTGTGGGTGCCGCTGCCGGTAGCAGAGTCAGAGCGCCAGGGACGGGCACAGCCACAACTTCTCCAGCCAGTGTTGGAAGCTTCACACCCATCGGGTCCGACACCACCTTCGGAGCAGACAGACCGTCGGTCGGTTTTGGTACAGTGCCGGGTGGACTCCACAGGGGCGGCGTGAGATTACCTGGCATACGGGAAGGAGGGGGAGCTGGCACTGGCTTCACGGCCCCGGCGGGTGTGGCCAGGCCCTCACCAACCAGAACCACTGGAGGCGCGACCGACGGCGTCATGAACCTCATGAGACTGCTGGAGTCCCGCCTGATAGGTAGCATCAGGGATGCTGCAGTAGGGATGGTTGGCCAAGCGCCCACCGGCTCACCTGTCCAGCAGTTCGACCCATCTATCGTCGTCAACTTCCTCACTCTTGTCGCTCTCTCACAACAAATGAGGTAACGTATTCACCACATCTGTACATTTCATTAGCAGAGTCATTAATCCGTCACCTGATCCCCTCAAACAACTTGACGAGAGAGAGAGAGTTGATTTCCGTACAAGGTCATCATCAGTTTTCTATGAACCTGTGTGGATATCCGTGAAGCAACATTTGTTTATTGGGTGAAGGATCTTTAAGCTGAGAATGTTGGTGAAAACACAGTAAATACAGTTTTTATCTTATCCCACTACCATCATCGCTGTGTGCTAATATCACCAAGCTCTGTGGTAACAATATTTCCGTCAATTAAATTGTTTTCATCAGTATGTTGAGGACATATGTGAATTATAGGCAAGACAGGCACATTACAGGGTCAAATGACTAATAACAAGCTACATAAATAAGGTCACCAGCGATGCCGTGTTGAAAAAATATGCATCACATGTTCTACCAAGATTGATGTGTCTCAGGAGAGACGAAGTCTTGCTGTTTTTGATGTGAATTTATTTCTTTTGTGTCTCAGGCGGGGCGGGTCCGGGTCGACGTCTTCGCCGGGCCAACGCAACGCGACCCCGGCGGGCGGCCCCACGCTGCCGCTGGTGCCGCCGCCCACACCCAATGAGGGAGAGTCGCCCTTCGGACCCTTCAGTACCGGCGATGACCCGTCAGTACTGACACATATTTTGACACATGTTCTCTGACACATATTTTCTGACACATATTTTGACACATGTTTTCTGACACATATTTTCTGACACATACTTTCTGACACATATTTTCTGACACTTTCTGACATATTTTCTACCTCAGCTGATGATCATTGCCCCTTAAGTTTTCCGATTTTTTCCTTGTTTTTTTTTTCCCCGCTCAAACAATGTGTCCTCGCATGGTCACCCTTCACACGAACAAATAAGGCTTCAGTGAAAGGAAGTCATTCAGATCTGTTCTGTCGTGTACCCAGAAAAAGCAATGCAGTTTTTAAGGAGTGACACCACAAACGGGTCACTCTTCTTTGGCCCACCATCAAATTTTACTGACAAACTTCGATCCACACGAACGCTGCCTCCTGCTTATATATAAAATCAGTCATCTCCATCTTTTGAATTAACACATGTTCACCTTCTCAAACGTCAGAAATTATACATAAAAAATCTTCGGCACTTGACAAACTCCTAATATCCTCAGCTATTTATCCGGCATTTACATAATAAAAATCTTCGGCACTTGACAAACTCCTAATATCCTTAGCTATTTATCCGGCATTTACATAATAAAAATCTTCGGCACTTGACAAACTCCTAATATCCTCAGCTATTTATCCGGCAGTTTATTTTTTTTTTTTTCGCTTTCAAGAGAAACCTTTCATATCCTTAGGTTTTTATGCTGCTGTACGTTATCTCGTGAAACACTGTCTTACAGCACCATCAATGATAAGGTTATCACTTATCGTCTACCACCTTGTTCTTGACTTCACAAGTGAATATCTTGCAGCGTTTTCCCTTAACTACTTTAATGATTTTACAACACAACAGTTCATCCTCTTCACAAACATCAAATATACCAGTTCACTTAATCCTTGTATTTCTATAGCTTTTCCTAAAGGTAACGACACTTTTCGTCCACAGGGTATCTTATAGTTTGTTAATAATATATCAAATTGCTGTATTTCAATTGAATATTAATGGCATATAACAATAATAATCATAAGTAAAAAATCATAGAATATCTGCAAAAAAAAAAAAAAATGTGTTGGGTGGAGATGTGTGGCGGGAAGGGTGAGGAGGTTGAGTGTATGTGTGTGTGTGGTGTTGCCAGGTCGGCCGGCGTGGACCCGTCCACCATCCTGCTGCCGCCCATGCTGCGCCAGACACTCTACTCCTACCTCCTGCCGCGACTGGCCTCCCTCAGCGCCCTGGTGGAGACGGTTCCGGGCGTGCCTGGTCTGGATTATCCCATCATCTCCACCGTCCCCTACACCAACTTCTACTGTTCAGATATGCCATGGCCCGGCTTCTACGCCGACACAGAAGCAAGGTGTCAGGTAAATATATGAATTCAAACGCACAATCATCGTAAACGTCAGTATAAGTAACAGGCCTCCCATCTTCCCTTTTTTTTTTGTTAACTCTAAGCTGTTCTTACGTACGAACTTCAACGTCCAACTTATATTCAGATTCTCTGTCCTGAGAGCTACCCTCCTCTTCCCTGAATTTACATCATATATGGAAGATGCTATGGCTGTCTGTTTCATGACAAATTCCTACATTCATAAAAATAATACATTTCTGACATTCACTTTCAGATTCAATAGTTTTCTCATACATTATGATATCAGGATATAGTTAACCCATGAATGTAGCCCAATCAATAATCAAATCTCAACTAATTTTCAATTCTTTTGTATTTTCTTTTTATTTACACACACGGTTTTCAACTAAGAAGAGCCCTATGGATCAGAAAATGTCACGGCAGTGATAATATTTTCATTTCTAAAAATAATTTGAAATTCAGATATAATGAACTTACATTACTGACTACCAGTTAAAGAAAAAGACAATCTAGAGCTTTGCAGAGAAATTCTTAACAGAGCTTTCCGCCCTACCACATTCCTAGCTGTGTTACCCCTAGCACACGTTTTCTGTTTGTTATAAATTTTTCAAGAATGGGAAGATATGCTCACACACTACTGTAATTTAAAAGCTAGTAAGACAGGCTCGTCTGACCGATTGAGTTTACATTTGTGAAATATATTTCATCTGAAAAATATATCAATTTAGAGCAACACGGACCGTTATTTATGTGAGCGTGTGTCTGCAGGTATGGCACTACTGTGACCTTGACGGGCGGCAGGCGTCGTTCTTGTGCCCGAATGGCACCATGTTCAACCAAGCGTTCTTCGTGTGTGACTGGTGGTACAACCTGGACTGCCAGTCAGCACCCTACCTATACTCCCTTAACGAGCGAGTATTCGCCTTGCCCGAGGTGCAGGAGACAGCCCCGCACCGCACCCTCACCGCAGAGATCCTGGACACCATCTTCCTGTGAGCCATACTACACCACCCCTTCCCAACCACCACCGAATCAGGTTAGCCACTCACCCCAGTCATCACCATGCCAGTCATCATGTCAACCACCAGTCATCATCGTGCTAGTCACCGGTCATCACTATGCCGTCATTAGTCATCACCAGGCCAATCATAAATCAACATGCCAGTCAATACCGAAATTACCGAGCCAGTCAACAGTTAAGTCACCATGCCAGTCACTCACCATTCGTCACCAAACCAACTGCCAGCCAGTTAGTAGTTAGTCACTACGATAGTAACAAGTAACCGACATACCAGGCGCCACAGTCAGACACCATCTAGCTGTCATTCGGTCATTACACCAGCAGAACAACTGTCTACTGTATGCGGGAAAGATGTTTTAAAATTCAATATGATCAGGTCACCCCTCACTCTTCTTCGTCCATAGTTAAAGCTTCAAGCCTTTGGTGGCAAATCAGCTCTCATGACTGTGGTACAATATTTGTTACCCTTCTCTGGACCTTCTCAATCAGCTCTTTGTGTGCTTCTTGAGGTGCGGTGACCAAACCTGTGAAACACAAACTAGTCTTGGTCTTATGTGGGATATGAACAGTTGCTGAATAATTCCACATCTGTGAACATGAATGTTGTTCTATACTGGGTGGTAAATAGCTGTGTGTGTGTGTGTGTGTGTGTGTGTGTGTGTGTGAGTGTGTGTGTGTTTACAGAGAGTAGGGTGCTGAGTGTGGGAAGACCGCGCCATTTGGTGGAAGGGAGCCGCCCCCTAGGGTGGGGATCAGTAACGTGGCAACAGCGAGTCTGCACACACGCCGCCATCGGCCCGTACCGTACCGTCTTCCTCACACAAGTAAGAACGTGTCGATCTTGTGTAGTTATATACACACTCCTCTGGTGCCCTACATCCTATATGAACCGTGAATATTTTGTCCGAGTCTCTCACTGTGTTATGTGGGCTGTCGCTTAAACTGAATCATGACCACTAAATGGGACACACTGTTGTGATATTAAGGATAAAATACACCTCAATACCGAGCATCAGTAGACGGTATATCTGTCCACAGTGTCTTTCCAAAACCTCTGGACAGCCCCTTCCCTAAACCGTGAACAAACCACCGAATGATTCTTACTATAGTGGGTCCGTCACCTTCAAAATAAACGCGCAGATAATTTTGCATTCTCCATTTTTTTCTGACGCTTTCATAACATGTTTTATTTTAATCTGCCACAGCGGGCTGCTGGGAAAAAATTGTCCCAACTACATTCTTATCAGTGATCATCAAAATCTGCGTTACCTCCCTTAAAGCTTCCTTCTTTTATCATGTTGATGATACTGATTAGTTCGCTAGCAGTACACGATGACATGAAATGAGTCATTTTCCTTAAAATTCTGCATCACTTAGCTCACTGCTCTCCACGAACACCTGAGACCTGCCGGCCAACACTGCTCCTGCATGGACCCATTATAACTTTAACATGGTATCTTACGATATCGCAATGGTCGAAGATATTCTAAACTTCACCCCAAGAGGAGAATATGCTTCTCTTCTCTCTGTGACAATTGGTAAATTACGTGTGACAATATTAACCTTGCTACTGACTCACAAGACAATTTTTACATTACATTCTTCACCCGGACTCACTAACACATCAAAACCGAATGATAATCTTGACCAGGATGCTACTGTTCAGTGTCACACCTTCAACCTACTTTCTGATCACGTCACCATGCAACTTTTTCTTCCATATTATAGTCTCCAGCCTTAAACATTCTTGTGTCAAAGTTCACAGTCTGTCTTTGGGCTGAAGTTCATCTCACGTGCGTTTACGACCTTTCGAGCACTTTCCTCAAATTCAAATTTTACAACTTTTACCACACTCTCCGATGACCATAAAAACTTTGTTGGAACTCTCCTCTCTCTCTCTCTCTCTCTCTCTCTCTCTCTCTCTCTCTCTCTCTCTCTCTCTCTCCAACTTTTTCCATATATTAAAATAAAGGGACAGGACTTTCACAACTCCAAGTTTAAAAGCACTTCATAAACTGAAGAAGTTCGATCAAAACAGAGGAATAACAGTGCCGGAGTCCATGCATTCAAGACAGACTCGGGCAGAACACAAGGTGACGCACCAAGCTAAGCTTGCTTGTACCTAGTGACGTCTTCTCTGCAGGCAGAGTGACGAAACGCTTATAACAAAGTATAATAAGGGGTTGTGAAAGAGGGGCGAATATGTGAAAGTAATAAAAGAAACGGAAACAATGACTGAAAAACCGAGTGAAAGATACGGTGGGAAGAACAAGTAAGACCTTACAACATTGGTACTAAAAAAGGTGCAAGATGTGAACAAAAAAGAAAAAAAATTACCTTATATTAACAGTGAGCGTTCATTCACCCAAAACGTTAAAAAAGTTACATTAATGCCCAGGTTTCTGACACTTTGCAGGTGAGATGGGAAAGTGTGAGAGAGGTATTGATGTTACGGTGACCAGCAGCCCGTCACACCCTCACTTTCCCTGTATCATGTGTACCAATAATTATGGTGTTGTAGATGGGAAGACTAAACGGAAGCCATTCGTCAGAGGAGGGAAAGTAGTAATTGGACCTACAAAACCTGCCCTTTGGAGCATGACGATACGACTCTTAATTACGACAGAACGACCAAAAGCCATGTCAGTCTGGCCTTTGACCTAATCCTTATGGGTCAGGTCACTGACCACACCAACATACCCGAGGTATCACGTCTTGCTCAAGGTACTAGGACAGTCAGTTCACTGCCAGGCCGAGACGTCAGCTTCCTTCCTCAAACATATTCATGAACCTTTCAAACTCGTTTTATCAAGATACTTGCATCAACCGTTGCTGTCTTGCCTTACTGACGCGAACTCAATTTCCTCAAGTGTCTGCGTTTTTAACAACTGAATACCTTTAAAGTTTTACAGCGTTCATACCATGGACAAGTTTACTAACGTTCTTACCCGGAGGACAAAACGAAAAACACTTGACATTAGTGTGGCAACCAGTGCGCACTGGTTGCAATCGCCTTAGAATCAGGGCAACATTACTTAAGGCTGCTCACTCTCCGCTAAAATGTCAATACACTCTAATGTTCTTGTGTACAAATAACTGTTTCTAGACCATCACCTTCGACATTCTGAGCATAAGCTCCGTCTCAAAATCATTTCATCAAAAGTTATATTAACAAAAGACCAAGACACACTCACATATTTGATAACATAAGGCCAGGAACATTAGGTATAAGCAACGACATCAGTGGTAGCGTGTAATGATCTACTGGTACAGTAAGGGGTCGTCCTTATACAATCGTGAGGTCCCCATCTCATACCTCCTCTGATATCGTACATGTTCGGTCAATATTCAAGATTTCATCCCCTGGCTTCTTCCATGTATCCACTACTCTAACACTGTAAGTGTTCCATGACATCTGCTCGAACGTTTGTTACACAGTTTACTGTTATGGCCTCTGGCTGCTCTACCTGTACATATTTCGAAGAGCAGTTCACTATTCTCTACCGAGACGTTTTAAGTCTGGGATCAGGTCACCCCTTACTCTTCCTTCAACCATGGAGGCAAGTTTATGACCTTACCGCTCACTGTAACTCAGCTCTTTCATTTCTGGTACAATCCTCGTTGACCTCTCCTGGATCCCATCTTGTATTTCTCTGTGGTTTTTACCCCACGGTGAACTGACTTGTTAAGGATATTCCAACTTGGCCTTATATGGGATACGACCAATTGGCTGAAAACATCTTTATCTATGTACTTCAAACAGATTCTAACATTTGCCAGCAGAATGTTCGTTTCAGATACGAGTCTTCTAAGGTGGAACTCTGACGACAGGTTAGGTGTACAAATGTAGACTCCTAACTCCTTACACACAGAGATCCCTGCGGTACATTAACTACTACATACTATTCACAACATGGCTTTCTTTCACAGGGTTCCATCCACATTACTTTGCATTTATTCGGTTTGAATTTCGTTAATCACACTTCACCCCAAATCTGAAGCTTGGTTTGGCTTCCTTGTAAGCTGATGCAATCCCAATCTTTACCTTCCTCAATACCTTAGAGTTAGCAACACAAGTATTCTGCTCAGAGCCCCTTCCTTGTGATGTGTCAGTTACATAAATCAAAATGACCAATAATCCTGTCAGCGTTTCCTACTTTCTTCAATTCTAACTTATTCTGGTTAGTTTACAACTTTCCTTTTACTTTCACTTTCTTCTCTTCACCTCTGCTTTCTATCTCTCGGTCGTTTTCTCTTTACATCAACTTCAATTAAGGTACTGATCCCTTCATCATTTGATCCATTTCTTACAAAAACGCATCGGTGAAATTTTATGTTTTTTGCGTTACTTCTTATGAAAACCTGATTGCATGAGAATATTGACTTCGTTATGTCGGAACAGACACCTCAGCAACACGATCCACTCGATTCCTCCCGTGCATCGTCGTGATCGTCTTCACACACACCTGTGGTAGTGAGCTACGAGACACCTACTCTAGTTAACTTCAATGTGCGCAACAGCAGCACTATCTTTTATCTACGGTTGGTCGATGGCGTTGACGTCTCTCGCTTGTTTCTGTATATCTTGGATAAAGATGAATATCTAACAGACGTTCATGGAATCTGTTAACTGTCTGCTTTCATCTGCTGAAGCTCTGGTGGCAGTTTAAGATTTACACTCGTGTCCATAACCTGTTCTTCTCTCTTCCCATTCAAAGCAATTAAAACTGAAGACATCCAGCGATTTTTATTCTCGGTTCAAGTTTATGCATACTAGGCAAAAACTCTTTTGTTCTATTCTGTATCTCGTTAAGTTATTCCATCTCCAGTCTTAAGTTGGTCTGCGCGTCGATGTTAATCGTATATGAAGTTGTTACGCGTCCTGCAATTAGAGAGAGAGAGAGAGAGAGAGAGAGAGAGAGAGAGAGAGAGAGAGAGAGAGAGAGAGAGAGAGAGAAAATAAAAAGAATAAAATCTAAAACGAAATCTTA
>JAUUDZ010188386.1:0-18036 GCA_032361705.1 Panulirus versicolor | reverse complement strand
GCTGTCGCATCACCTTACAGTGGATGGGTTAATTGCTTTGCTAATATAAATTGGGAAAGTGCATTGAAGTCAGTGCAAATGTGAGTAGGATTTTCATATTCCTTGTGTTCAGCAAGTTGGGATATGCTTGAAAATCATTTGGTCATTGGAATGATGAGTGAGGTTATACTCTTTAGCTCATTTAGAATGCTCTTCTTTTCATTACATTATAAACATAAACTGGGCAGATTTGTTAAATTAGACAGTAATGGTATATGTAATAGGGGGTCAGTAATGATTACAAAGTTAAGTAGCATCTTCATAGAATGTAGTAAGTGAATGAGATATGCGAGGAGTGTAATGATGATGTATAAGTAGCTGATGGAATGTGTGAGATATAAAAGGAATAGGAAAGAAAAGACCATCTTGGTGGAATTAGTAGGGGCTAAGATCAGTTACAAGATAGTTATAGCTTTTGTTAGTGTGGAAATGAGGACATAAAGAAATTAATTTTTTTTTTCCTTTTCTAATTCACTTATGTGTTGCATTGTCTTTTTTTCATTTTGTGTGTATCTTTATATCTGTTAGAGGACCATTCCAGGAGCAGAATCAGATGGTTTATGCCAAGCCTCTTCCATACAAGCCATTGTCATAATTACTGATTCTTTCTTTAGTACACCCCATGCTTTCATGTATGTAATCTCTTACTTTGTCTTATAACTTTCCTCTGTCTGTGTCCCCACTAAGTTTTCTTTTCTGCTGGTTTTCTTAACTGTTCACATCCATTTCCATCCTATCCAATTTATCTGCATGTTTTCACCATGTTCTTAATCCCTATTGAGAGTCTACACATTGCTATATCTCACCTTAATATCCTGTTATTTGATATTCCATTCGGTGAAGTCCACCGTCAGTTTTGACAACTTTAAACTTGGCTATGTGCATTCTTCTCTTTGGTCCTTTTTTTTTACAGACCGATGGTAAACAATTTTGAAGTGACATGTGTTGCACCATTATTTTCATTACTTTTTGGAAGGCTTTTGCACTTTACCTCTCAGGACTCTCTGTTATCTTAATCCATTCTAGCATCTATACTGGAAGCTTATCCCAAATATTGTAAGCTTCAGCTTCATATTCTCTCTATCTTTATTTACTTCAGTATTTGAGTCTTGGAAGCAGAACAAGTTTGCTTTTCTTTTCATTCACAATTTCTTTTGTTTTCCATCATAGTCATCAAAGTTTTTGTATTATAATTTTATCTTCTTTTACTTTTACCTCTGTCATTGTATTATCTACATAGAACATCTTTTCCACCTTCATAACCTCTCCATCATATTTTACTTCAACATCATCACTTGCATTGTTATCCATAGCCTCACTCTACTTATCATTTGGTTAGTTAACACACTCACTGCTTTTACCTGATAGAATCCTGTGTATGTCCCCAATACCTTTCCTTTGCCAACATGCACAGTAAATACATTTTAGCATCTTTGGCAACAAACTGTGTACTGATCATTTTTCTGTCTATCTATCTATCTATCTATCTATCTGTATCTCTGACACCATTTCCCAACAAGAACTCCTTTAAGGGGGTGGCCATGGCAAAAGAGCCTCCATAACTGAACTCCAGTGCTACTTCTTAGCCTTTAGTGCCTCACCCCTTAACAGCCACTGGCAGAGGTGAATCTAGCATAGCATTTCCAGAGGCTCCCACCTAGTGTTCCTACCAACTGCTTCTTCCTAATGTCCCTTCTTAATGTTCCAACCATATACTACTACTTAAATGCTGCTACCTAATGTTCCTACTCGATACTTCTCCCTGATGTTCCTACTTCTATCTATCGCTCCTACCATTTTGCCTGAAGGCAGGGCTAGCATTTAGTGCTTACCACAGGAAAATCTATAGTAAAGAATGAGCTGTTGGTGCTAAGTGTTGTCAAATGTTATCTCTGAAAAGGAGAGATTGTCTGTTTGTGGACAGAATGTCAGCAGTCCTTGTGTGCTCCTGTAAATGCTGCCTACACACATTCCTTTCCTAATGTTTTTTCAGCCATTTTTTAATCTGAAGTCATGGGAGATTGGTAATTGAGAGAGTGGTGACATGCATGGAACACCTGATTGGGGAGGAGCAATTTAACTTCAGGAGAGGTAAAGGTTGTTAGCTCTGATGATTTTGTTTGAAATGCATGAAGAAAGAGAGACAACATATGGTTGATGGAGACCTTGTGGAAGGTGCTACAAATATATGAGTTAAAAGGAATGTTACTAAATGTATTGAAGGGCTCTTACTTGGAGTGCTAGGTATGTTTGTGAGCAGGAAGAGAGGAGGATGGGTGGTTCCTAGTGAAATTGGCTCAAAACTTCTGCACCAATAGTCATGTCTTTTACTTTTTGGAATGCCAGACTTTCAAACCACACATTACTTCATATAGGACATAGGACATCTACACATGCAAGAAGTTACAGGTATTTTATCATTTAGCTTCATTTTCAGTTGTTACATGGTCATTATAAATAAAACAGTTCCTGTGATGAAATACATATTTTCTTGTTGCTCTTTTGCATATATGTTATGTTGCTTCTTAGGACATATGCTATATTTGGGATACTGTTGATTTAGTTGGGTAGTTCAGAAATTTCTTGACAAAAGGCTGAAAAATGTGGCATTGGAGAAAAGTTTTATTTTGTTCCTGTTACTATGCTTTATTTTTGAGAAGGTATGGTTGTTATGTGGGTGTCCTTAGTATTATTCCAGAATACCTCCACCCTTTTGGTATTACTCTTTGCAGAATGTTTTTTTATATTTTTTCTGCAGTCAGTGTGATGAGTTGCTTTAATATTGATACTGTACATAGTAACCTTTTCATATGATTTTAACTTTATTTGCGTATATGGCCATTCATCCCTTACCACTTATTATCAGGTAAGAATGAATTTGTGATCATTGTAGTAAGATATTTAAAAAGATTTATGAGTATGAAAATATGAAATAGTATTCATTATAGCAGCATTTCCAAATACAAAAGCACAGTTGTTATTTTAGATTTTTTAAACATATTTTTGAAAAGTAGAATAGATTTTAACAACAGGGGTTCATGAATGTTTCAAAATCAAAGTGTACATCTGTCTGATTAAGTAGAATAACTTGCTAATTGATGAATTCATTTTCCATTGATAGGGTTATCTAGATGCTTTGGGTATGGCCCGAACTGCTGAGGTGAAGAGAGATGCACGCATTGGTGAAGCAGAAGCAACCAAGGATGCCCAGATCAAAGAAGCTATTGCTGAGGAAGAACGCATGGCTTCCAAGTACCTTAATGATACGGAGATTGCTAAGGCACAGCGAGATTTTGAGCTGAAGAAGGCCACATATGATATGGAAGTTCAAGCAAAGGCAAGGTTTTTTTTTCTTTTTTTTTTTCATAAGCACACTGCATGATTTTGGATTTTCATAGTCCTCATTTCGTATGTTCCTCACTTGACCCATCCCTTCCTGAAGGCCATGTTCCTCAGGTATTAGTGAATTAAGTGTAAAACCATGTTTGTGAAGGTCAGGCAAAGAGTTGTGTTCCTCATTAGTTTTGTTGATATAATTCTTTATATTGCTCTTGTGTCATTTCCCTTGAAGGGACTGTGAAAAGTATACAAAATTTAAGGATCTTTTTTTTTTCTTTCGCTAAGAAAATTTTATTCGGATCAACATTAATTTAAAAAGGTGTACAGTAGTTTGCAGTCTTATCTTTCAAATGTAACAGGGATTTGTTATAATGATTTTTTTTTAATTGTTGAATCACTCTTAACAAATGTGTTAGAGATTTTATTGTTCACAGAGTTCTTAATTAGGTTTTTCTTGATTGTTTTGAGATTATTATGCTAAGATTAACTTCTGAAATAGCTTCAGTCATTGCTGTTATGCCAGGCATTGCTATGGCAAAATTACATGAAACATTCTCCTTAAGGGTAGGTAAAAATAATACTGTCAGCACAGTAGCATCTTCCACAAAAGTGCTAAAATAAACTAGAAAACACTGTACACTTACCCAACAGTATACATCACATGCTGAAAACTACAGTCTGTATTAATTTGTATATTCATTTATATACTTTCTCGGTTTTATATTGCTGATATGTATAAATATTCATTTTTTGCATTTTTAGATATCTTTGGTGGTGTACTTGAAGATATTTCTCCATTTTACTTTGAAAACATCTTCACTCAATGATTTTGCTTTAAGCAGCTTCTCTGTTATGATTACATCCCTCACTTATATCATGGAGACTAGCTTGTGCAGATATGTGCTACTACAGAAGTCTTCATTGTTTCAGCTTTCCCCTCCACAATTGTATCCAATAGGTTGTGTCTAAATAGCATAACCCAATCATGGCCATCTTTGATAAAATTTTAGATAATGGATATGAGACAAAACAAAAGTTATAGATTTATCTCCTTACGTTTATGTAGTCCCAGCTCTTAAAAATAGAGATGTTATAGGTAAGGAGAAAGAAAGACAAAAGATGGAAGAGAATGCCACAGCTTTGCTGTATAAAGAAAGATGTCATAATGGTCAATCTTCATGTGGCTATTCTTCACATACAAACTTTTGGAAACAATGGCTTCCCATAGCACATGATTTTAAAGTATATGTACACCTATTAAAAGATTATTTGGCACCTTTGTGGCATGATACAGTATGACACACCGCAAAAGAATTTTTAGAAAAATACTCCTGAGGTACAGTGCAGGGTTGGTGTTCCTTGCCTACTGAGTTGCCAGTTACTCTGCAGTGTGTGACTGGTACCAATAAAATTTTTCAGTGGCTCTACATGTAGATTGTGCTTCATTAACCAAATTATGCTTCATTAAACAAAATTATCACTACAATAGTGTTCACAGTTACACCACAGTAGTATCTATTCTTGCTACCAGCAGACTTAGTCACAGGGTATTAGATATAAGGGTTGACCGGTCATGTGCCAGGCTGGTTGATTACGTGATAGGAAAGGTAAACATGTTTCACCAGGGCTATTTACTTATAAGTCTATCAGTAGATAGTTTAGGAACCCATTGGCATTGTTTTCATCTTGTCTGATGCAGCTTGAAATAAACATTATGATTCCTACTGTCTGCTCAGAAGTTCAACTCACTTCAGGTTCAACCAGTTGTGTTTCCAACATATTTGATACGTTGTTTTCAGATAACAAACTTCCTGTGGTAGATTTCAGTGCTAACACTAACATTGTTTGTCTCACATGAATTTCCCCACCAATCACATTCTCAAGGACTTACTAATTGTATCATGTATAGCAAAGTGAAGTTTCATGACTCATTTCTTGATTCATATTCAAGCCAGAGCTGTGCTTAATTTTATATCACTATTATGTTACACAGATATTTTTTGTTCTTCGTGCATGTGGTTTTATCTTACTGGATGTTTACTTACTTTCCAGCATATACACTTTATATGATGTGGGTTATGTCATTTCATCTTATAATGTAAGAAATCACTAAATAGCACCCTGATTCACTAGTTGCAATATGAGTATCAATACGGATTGTGGGTTTGTTTAGAGGCTTTCATACTAACACTATGCTTATTGCCATTTATTAAGTTAAATATGACACATGGCTGCAGAAAACACCATATTACTTTCACGCACACACGCAGCTAGAGATCAGGATCATTGCAGGGCATACGGTAGCCAAAGGTACCAAATCATTTTTTAGAGGATGTACATTCTGCATATCTTAAAGTGCAGTAAATATGGAAAGTATGATTTCAAGATATATGTACATTATGTTGTGATGCTTTGCTTTTTCTTTTTCTAGAAAGCTGAAGCTGAGCTTGCATATGAACTTCAGGCTGCCAAGACACGTCAGAAAATTAAGGAGGAACAAATGCAGATTAAGGTAAAGTTTTGTAGTTTTTTCCTAGTTTTTTTCTGTTGTTTATGAAGCATTTCAAGTATATTTTCAAATACAGTGGAGGAAATGTAAGTCTCTGAGTAAAAGTTTAATTTCTTTTTATCATAGTGCTTTTTATCTTGACTTTAGAAGCTGCCATAAATGTTATAATCATAATGTTATGTATCTGATAGAACACTCATATTTGGATATTAAAAGATAGGCCTATTATATGAATTCTCGACAAAATCAACAAATATGACCTGTTAACATATTTTCTGCATGCAGAGAAGGGAGAGATACATGCTGTGTTTGATGAGACCTGGATGTTCTGGCTCTGAATAAAATTAAGTTGAAGGGGAAGACTGTAGAATGCTCTAGGGATCTTAAGGGATTAAAGAGCACGAGCAGTGGAATTGGTGGCACATATGAGATTTTGATAAAGAGGTTAAGGAAGTAAATGCAATATTGATGTGGGTTGGAATGAAAGTAGATTATGAGAGGTGGATGTGTGTTGATGCTTATGCTTCTGTTAGTGAATGGAAGGAAGAAGAAAGAATTGCTTTTGGGAGAACCTAAGAATGTACATTGGCTGTTTTGATGCAAGGGGATGTAAATGCAAAAGTTGGTGATGTAGTACTTATGTATAACTGGGGGCATGAGGTCAGTTCCATGTGTAACTGAAAATGGGAAAGTGCTTTTGAAGCTCTATAATGAAAACAGAATGATGATTAAGAATACCTGGTCCAAAAAGATATGTACAAATGTGTATGCAGGTGAGTTGGGTTAGGGATTAGAGAGTATCATTCAACTGTGTTGATAGACAGGCATGCAAAGGAGAAGTTGTTGGATGTGAACACACCAATCAGGATGGCTTGAGAGATTTCTGATTCTCTTGATGGTGGCAAGAGTGAAATTTTGCAGTGGTTTTAGAAAAAGGGGAAAATACATTTGTAAAAGAAGCAGTTAAAGTGATCGAGCTTGGTAAAATGGCCTGTGGGCAAAAATACTACGAGATTGCCTGAGGAGTGGCTTAGGGTGAGAGTAAATGATACAAGGGGAGGGAAGATGAATAGAATTTATTTTGAAAAGCATTGCTTACATGTCCAGGTGAAGTGTGTGGCATGTGGAAGATAAGATTTATATGTGTGAGAAAGGGTTGTGAGCCATGGGATGAAGTTAGATTGCTGGTGAAAGAAAATGGACAGTATATGCAGAGAATGAGTATAAGTAATCAGGAAGAGTACAAAAGATAGCTGTAGGAAGTCAAGAGAAAGGTATGTGAGATGAAATACAGGATGAATGAGAGATGGGGTGAAAGAATATTAGTGAACTTATCTCTTTTGGTGTTACTGGCATCAGACTAAGCATAGTCCACATAAAATTTCCTGTTTCAAGATTGAATTCTGCTTGCATTATAAGCTCCATTAGCTGGCCATAGATGGCAACCCAGACAAAGGACAGTTAACCTGCTAGTAACCATGTTGGTGGGATGTGCCTTCTTTTGATACTAACCATACCTGTGGCACCCAGAGCATTTAGGGCCATACCCATATTGTTGGTTTAGGATTGGGGAATCCAGTAAATGATATTTTTTTTCCTTAATTACAAATGCATAACTCTTAATTTGTATGAAAAATATTGGTTTTGGTAGCTTTCTACACATAATTATATAAGTAAAAAGACTGCAAAATGTTAGTGAATGTAAACTTGAGTACATAGGCTTGGCCAATCTGCTAGATGATATTTTTCCTAAGCAAAGAATGGTTGTCTTGATTTGAAAGAAATGATAATTTTTATTTATTTTTTTTCTTGCACACTCTTTCATAAAGGGGAAAAATGTTCTCTTACTTTCTGCCCATGGTGGAGGATGCTGAAAACATCAATTGTACACCAAAAAAAAAGTTAAAAGGGAATAAGAAAGGGTTTAGAAGGAGGTAAGCATTGTGAGAAGAATAAGTGAACAAATGGCAGCCACTTATGGACAAGATGTGGAAGAGATATAAGACAAAGGAGAAGTGAAAAAAAGAGATGGAGTGAGTATTTTGAAGGTCTGTAGAATGTGTTACATATATTGTATGGCAGGCAGAGAGGCCTTGTGGAAGGTGCTACAGATGCATGAGGTTTTTGGAAAGTTACAAAATGCAGTGACGAGTTTTAATTAGGATAGTAAAGCATGTGTGTGAGTAGTAAGGGAGGAGAATGAGTGATTTCCTTGGAGATGGATTTGCATTAAGGCTGTAAGTTCACAGTGTTTGTTTGATTGTCATAGATGGGATAGTGAGGGGCATGAAAGTAAGATTCAGAGGCCTTGTAAAAGGTGGTACAAGATATATAGGGTATATGCAAAGTTACTAAATGTAGTGAGGAGTTTTTTAGAGGATAGTAAGGCATGTGTGTGAGTAGGAAAGGAGGAAAAGGAGTGAGTTCCGTCGAAGGTGGGTCTGTGTCAGGGATACATAAAGTTCACTGTGGTTGTTCAGTTTGTTCATGGATGGGATGGTGAGGAAATTAAATATAAAATTATTAGCAAGAGAAAGGTCTTCACTTTGCTGGGGTTTGGGGCTGGATGAATCATTTACAGTTTACAGATGCCACAGTCTGATGCTAAACTCTGAGGAGAAACTCTAGATGTAGAAAATAGAGTCAAAGTGTGTTAAAGGAGAAAGTTAAGAGTTAATGTTAGAAAAAGTAAGGTAATAAGTTGCAAGAGGGACATGAGATGGGATGGTTTGAGAGTAATTCTGAATAGCGAAGACACAGAGGAAGTGGATTGCTTAGATATGTACAGTTGGATGTGGCAGCAGATGGAACCATGCAAAGTGAAGTGATTCACAGGATGGGAGAGGGGTCAAGTTTTTGGGTGCTTTAAAGAGTATGTCTTTAGGGCAAAGATGGGTATGTTTGAAGGTATAGTAATCCCAACAGTGTTGTTTATAGTTGAGTTTTGGGCTTTGAACACATAAGGAAGATAATGGACATTTTAGAAATGAAAAGTTTGATGATATGTGGTTTAAGACAGGTTGATCATTTATGGAGTGACAGTTAAGTAAGGAGTTTGGTATTAAGCATTGTGATTAAGAGTGCTAACTATTGTGTGCTGAAGTAGTTTGGACAATTGTAGAGCATGCGCAAAGACTGACTGAAAGTGACAGAAATGAAGTTAGGAAGGAGGAGGCCTGGAAGGATGCAGTGAAGGAGGCTTTGAGGTACCAGAGCTTGAATATTCCGGGGGGTGAGAGCTGTGTAACTGATAGAGTGAACTACACTAATACAGTATGTGAGCTGAACCTGGACATATGGAGGAGTCAAGGTTAACCATGGAATGGTCTTTGGTGCTTATATGTGGATGATAGGCTGTGGTTCCTGAACATTGCATATGACAGCTAAGATATGGATATGTGTAAATAAGGTTTTTGCTCATTTGTTCCTGATGCTTTCTCCCTGAGGCAGAAGCAAGTCGTTATAAAAGATATTGATTTTCAGCATTATAATATTGTAAAGGAAATATTTAAACCTTATGTACTTCATATGTAACAACATTCATTTTTGGGCAGTCCACTCTGTCAGTTTGGTTCCATGCAGCAGTTATTCACACATTGCATTAAAGAGTAGCTGGGTAACCAAAACATTTACCTTTTTGTTATCCTTCTTAACATAAGTGAAATATTCTGAAACAGAAGGCTGACAAAGTTTTTTGTAGACACTATCAGTGCTGTGTACCAGCTTTTAGGAGTTAATATCCCCAAGTCCAAAAATTCCTTAGTCTAGAGTGCCTTTGCAGTGAGTCATGCCATATGACAAAGAGTCCAGAATAGTGCAATTGCTTATTTATATGGTATGAGCAGAGTATTTTGCAATCATAAGATACCATCTCTTGTGAACATATTTTGCCATCAAGTAGCTGTTTAAACATTTTTATATCCCTCTTAGTTTCCTTTGTACCTCCTCCCTCTATCATCTGCTCTCTCATTTTCTCTTTTTATTTCATTTCGTTCATGCTTACGGGGCATATAGGCTTGAATAGGAGGTGAGGGGAAAGTGTGTTTTCACCACAGATAAAAAGATCATATGTTTTCTTTCTTCATATAGGTAACTAAAGAAAAAGACAATAATTAAAGGGAAAAATTTCATCATACCAGTTTTTCATTGAAGGAATATTTATAGGTGAAAATTTTCAATATACCAGTTTTTCACTGTTCCTTCATTATGTCAGTTTTTTGGCCATCTGTCTCTCAAAAATTCTGATTGGCAGTGGATGGTAGGCTTTGATTTTGGTGCATTATACATGACACTGCAGAGTAGACGTGTGTGAATGAGATCATTATTCTTCTTTTCTTAATGCTATTTCACTAAGGATGGAGAATTAATTGTCTCCCAAAAAATATTCATTGGTGATGACAAAGGAAAATATGTTTTGATATAAAGCTGGTATCTATGTTTGACATACCATTGAGAAGAGAAGGATTATGTTATACAAAGCTGTTTTGTTGAACAGGTGGTCGAAAGAGCTCAAGAGATCCTCATTCAGGACCAGGAAATCCAGCGTCGTGAGAAGGAGCTGGAGGCAACAGTCAAACAGCCAGCAGATTCTGAAAAATTCAAGTAAGCTCTAAAAATACATTAGGCATTTGATAAAGTTTTTGTTTTTCACTAAAACACTTTAACTTGACAGATCTCATGTATGATGATGACTTCTAACTTCAGGAATATGATGAAAAGATAATAGGCTGCCATTTGTATGTTTTGAAATGCTGTTCATTGTTGATTTTGCAGATATTTTGATTCTTTTCTGTTGCACCTCACACTTTTTACTTACAGTTGATTAAGGTAAGCTGATTTGCTAGGGATTAACAGAACTTCCAAATGATTATGCAGCTAGCTTAGACAGAGTACTTTAAGTTATCATGAAAGCAATAATAACCAATTGTTTGCATAGACTACGACAATCTGAGATGGACAGTCAGACCTCAGCCAATGTGTATGTATGATTTAATTACACAACCTTAGGACCCCTTTTACTTGGCTGTTGTAGCTCCCAAAGCTGCACAGTATCTAGTGGCTGGGAGATGATAGCTTTCTTAGGAGTAAGAAGTTCCTCTATTTGTTTTCGTCCACTGACAGTATATTGTGTGGGAGGAAAGCTACTAGAGATAGGATAAGTTTTAACAGAGAAAGGCCTGTGTGCAAGTAGGAAGAGAGGAGGGTGAGTGTTTCTAGGTAAAGGTGAGTCTATGGCAGTGGTGTGTGGGGTTGCCATAGCTAGTTAATCTGTTTGTGGATGAGGTGGCAAGAAGCTGAATGTGTGGGTTTTGGAGAGAGGAGCCAGTGTACAGTGTTTTAGGAAGAGTGGGGCTTATGAAGTGAGTCAGTTGTTTGCTGATGATGAGACACTGGTGGTAGATTCATGTGAGAAACAGCAGAGCTGATAGAGTTAGAGAGAGGTGTGGTAGTAAAGGAAGTATATATGAGAGAGCTGATAGGGTTAGAGAAAGGTTTAGTAGTAAGGGAAGTCTGTATGAGAGAGCTGAAGGGGATGTGCTGAATGGTGTGAACTCAAAGAGAGGAGTGAGGAAAAGATGATTCAGAGGCTATAGATGATGCCAGTGGAGGGAACAAGGAAAAGGGGAAATAAGGAGGATGTGAAAGGGTACAGTGAAAGATGCTTTGAGTGTTTTGGTCCTGAACATTCAGGAGGATGTGAGGCATGCAAGGGATTGAGTGAATTGAAAAAATGTTGTTAGCTGGGGCCAACTTACTGTCAGTGGGCTGAACAAGGGTATATGAACCACTTCGCAGGCAAAATGAAAGGGATAGATCAGAAGAATTACCGTGAAAGGCTGAAAGAACTGCAGCCATGTAGTCTAGAAAGAAGAGAAAAATATGTGATAATCTTCATAGGCAATAATTTGATGGGATAAAGAAATGTTTTAAAATCTGAAAGCCTCTCATCATAGAGATACAGAGTTATCAAGTCTTCAGGAGCACCTTGGAACAAACGAAGATAAATCAGACAAAAATGTATGACAGCTCAAACAGGAAACTAGAATGCATATACTGTTAGAAGAAATAAAAAACATGCATGAAACAACTGCAGAAATATATGAAAGATTAATTGACATGTTGTTGAGATCACTCCTAGACGAACCAAGAATAGAAGAAAACCATGCAATGTCGGTGGCAGCTGAGAAGAATAGTTCCTTTCACCAAACAAGATGTGCAATAAGCACTTCACTCTACCCCTGCCATTATGGCTAAATTTTGCCATAGGTGCTCATAAGTAGGTAGATACTCAGACAAGCAAAGATATTTGAGTAAAATGCAAAAAAGTTAAGATTATCTAGTGTCTTACCCGGAGAAATAAGAAACATACTGGGAACACCAATAAAAAAACATACATATACAGATTGAGTTAGTTCCAGATGAAGTCATGATAGATAATTATGGAATGTGCACGGCAGCAGAGAGAAATAGCATTACCCATAAGGAAGATGTGTGCTGAGAGCTACATGCCATCAGTGCCTTTTTTTTTGCAAAATCTCATCATAGGTACTTGGACTCTTTCATGTACTTATGTATGTATACCCTAATCTGTTTTGTTTGAAATTACATGTATGTGATGAAACACCCTTTTTAATTTTTGATGCCAGGTTGGAGAAGTTGGCTGAAGCTGCCCGTAACAAGACCATGCTGGAGGCTGAGGCTGAAGCTGAAGCCCTCCGAGTCAAGGGTGAGGCTGAAGCTTATGCTGTGGAAGCTAAGGCAAAGGCTGAGGCCTTAATCATGCAACAGAAGGCTGATGCACAGAAAGAATACAAGGAAGCTGCTATGTTGGAAATGTACTTGGATACCTTACCTAAGGTACCTTTATATATCTGTCATGTATTATGTAACTGACATTCATTTATTTTGCATTTAGGTTGTCATGACTATTGCCCAAAAATTAGAAGGAGAAGAGTATTAACCTTTAATAATTGATAGTTCTTCAGCCTGACACTTTAGACAAATGCTGTGCTCCTCCTTTCAATCTCTTTTCATTCAGTTTAAAAAGCAGCTTTCTTTCTGGAGACAAATAAAGTTTTTGCATAAACTAGCCTCCCTTTTGCTTTGTAAAAGTGTGCTTGTCAACTTAAACAAGTACTTGCTTGTCTGTTTCACTTGTCATAGGACCAAGACATTTCCTATTTCCTAGAAACATGCATTGTTACAATCATCTCAAAGAAGGAAACTCAGTCAAAGAAAGGAAATCAGTCTAACACTTCCGTCGATCATCCTGTTGCTCTGACTTTTGATACATTTCAGTCTTTGAATCTTTCCTTGATTCTCATATCTGTAAGCATTAGTTTGGCTTTTGAAATGCAAGATGCACTAGTGGCACCCCTTCCTGTAATTATAGTCATAGTTTCAGACTGAAAGCATATTGCTCAAGCTGTCATACATAAAGCTGAAATATAACAAAAACTAGACAAAGGTGTTTCAGCACATGAACTCGCTGAAGAGCATGGTGCTAAAAGCACAACAGTTTATGAGGTAAAGTGACAACATGACAAGAGCTTGAAAATCAATGCTGAAAGTGCAGCAAACAAGGACAAGATTAAGCCTGAATCATTGCTTAGAGCAAAATTGGCAGAGCTTGAGGAAGTGGTATATGAATGGGAGCCTGTTTCTAGCTTCCTTTTGTGTGACTCACAGGTGTGTAATTGTAGAAATTTACACACTGCTTGATCTTAGGTTGCCTGAATATTTAGCTTTGACAGCCTTGATATCTGATTATCCTCTCTGAAAGACTTTTGGTAATTCTGTATTGTAACCCTCAGTGCCTCTTAAGATTTGATGGATTCTGGTCTCAGGTTCAAATATCCAGCCTTTTGGCTTTCCTGTCACTCAGTTCTCTCACGTCAAATATTCTCTTAAGCCAACATATCTCTGTAGCTGTTAATGGATCAGGCTCTCCTTCTTTCCCTGTCAACATCATTATCCCACAGGTTCTGACCTTTCTCAAGCACTCCTCCTCCCTTTTATCAGAGGTTCGCATTCCCCAGCAAATAAGAAAATGCACCTATATGTATATAATTTAGTGCTGTATTTCCTCATTCCTGTCAAATTCATTACATCTCTTGCTCAGTCAGTATCTCATCTCATCATAACCACCTCTGACCTTAAATTTAGACCGCATTTTTTAGTGAGGCAGTTACAGCTTGGTTCCTTTTGATGCCGCTGAAATCTAGTTCATTCCCATTTCTCTTTCTTAAACCTTCACGACTTTGCCACCTTTCATGGCCCTATATATCCATGACTTAGCACAGTGAACATACTGGGTATTTAAGTATTATACTTGATTGCAGTTCCCCCCATTATCGAGGTAATGCCAGGAAACATGAAGAAAGACCCATCCTCTCATATACACAATTATATGCATGTATGCACGTACATTTATACATATACATATACATACATACTTACAACTGTACGTGTTCATACTTGCTTGCCTTCATCCATTCCTAGCACCACCCCATCCCACAGGAATCAGCATTGCCACTCCCTGTGTCAGCAAGGTAGTGTCAGGATACAGACAAAGAAAGGCCACATCCACTCACTCATTCTCTAGCTGTCATTTGTAATGCACCAAAACCACTGCTCCTTATCCACATCTAGGCCTCACAGACCTTTCCATGGTTCACTCTCAGCTTATTATTATTATTGTTATTATTATTATTATTTTTATTATTATTATTATTATTATTATTATTACAGCTCATGAATTTATTCTTCACCAAACTTAACTTGTGGATATCACTGTAGGTTGCTGCTGAGGTTGCTGCTCCACTGTCACAAGCCAAGAAGTTGACAATGGTGAGCAGTGGCCAGTCTGAGATTGGTGCTGCTAAGCTTACTGGTGAAGTCATGGAGATCATTGCTCATGTCCCTGCAATGGTCAAGAACATGACGGGTGTGGACGTTACAAAGGTAAAACCTTATCTTTTCTTTGTTCAATAAGTTAATTGCCCCTTTTTCTTCTGTAAATGTTTGTATTTAAAACACCACTTTACTCAGATAATTATTTTCATATATTTTCTTTCCTGTGTAGTGTTCAAGATCTTTGATGGACAAAATAATATGATTACACACTAATGTTTTCATTCCTTTTAGATAAACACTGTTAGAGTTAGTCGTGTTGAAAGCTACTAATTGTTAAATACCACTAAAGACCAGAGCATGAAATTTGTTTTAGAAAAAGATAGAGAAAAGAATTATTATCTGGCATCTTTTAGACCTATTGAGTTCTGGATATATGACTGTGCTGGTTACATCTCTCATAGATATCATACTTGAAAATTTTTGACACTATTAATGTTTTAAAGGGCTCTATTTGTTTACTGTTTATAGGAATAACAGTTTTAGAAAATTCAGTTAGAAATGATACTAACTGTAGAAATAAATCAGCATTGCAAATAAAACTGGTAAGCCTTCAAATTAGTTCAGTTTTATCATTTTAGTGCTGTCACCCAAGTCAGGGTGACATACTGGGGTGCTGTAAATTTTAGTCTAGCCACTTGTTAACTTATATTCTCCATCCGTTGTGAAATATATTGGCTGGCCATACATGGCATCCCAGACAAAGGCTGAATCATTGGAAAAACTTCAAGACCTCAGTAACCTTCTAGTGTGCTTGGGGAATAGTTGCCAGCCTTTCTTTGGGACTCGTCCCATCTGAGGTGCATCCACCATACCTGGTACATCATGTTCCCTGTCCACCCTACTCTCAGGGCACTGTACACCCTCATCACACATCTTAGCATTCTTTTGCCTTTGAAAATAAAGAGAGTGCTGGATGAGTTTGCCAAATGAAGAAAATAATCTCTCATTCTCATATATCAGGAGAGCAGAATGAAGTGGAAATGTTCTTTGTTGGCAAGAGTGAGTAGGGCTCATATGTGACAGTAAGAGGTGGGCCCTTACAGGACCAGCAGGATCAAAGATAATGGTCCAATGTGTTTACCTTCGATAATTGTGATTGTGGGATGTTAATCATATGAGAAACGTAATTGTTTTGATATTTTTTTATGCTTGTTTTGATGAATGCGAATTTTTTCCCTCTAGGTTGTGGGCAAAAAAAAAAATTACCCTGGAGAGGTTAAACTATCCTCACAGTGTATTTTCTGCTCCCATTTAGGTTTTGCTTGAGATTTTTTTGCATAGCAACAGATTTTCATAATTCATCTGGACAGCATGAAACATGCTGAAGGAAATCATATGGGTACCAGTTATTACATTATGCATTTGTAATGGGAGGTATTGGAAATTACTTCATTGTTAGCTGAAAAACAAAGCTTTCACTGTAGATTACTCTTCATGCTTTTATCACACAGGAATATGTGGGGGGGAAAAAAAGTTCATTGTCTGGAAAGGCAAAAATGGGTATGTTTGAAGATATTTTAGTCACATCAGTGTTTGCATGAGAAAGACAGACAACAGGAAGCCTGATTGGCCCACAACTAGGTTGTTTGTTATATGGATGCGAGGCATGGGCTATGGATGTGGACATGTTGGAAATAAAATGTTTAGAAGACATATTTTGTGTGAGGTGGTTTGATTGAAATTGTACTGGAAGGAGGTGAAGAAGGAAAGAGGTGGATATATGACTGGAAATGTAAATGTGAGAAGTAAGGAAGGGGAGTTGCTGAATCAAAAGGAGGAAGTGAAAGGATGATGGAAAGAGTATTTTCAAGAACTGATGACTGTGGAAGAAAGTAAGGCAGCAGTTGTTAGTTGTATGGGTATGGAAGATGGAAGGAAGAGAATACAAGCACAAGGGTCTATAGCAAGAGAGGAGGTAAAATGGGTGATAACGCAGCTAAAGGTAGGAAGAATACCGGGAGTGGATGGGATTACAGCTGAAATTTTGAAGTATGGATGAGAATGTGCGATAGATTGGGTGCATTTGATATGTTATTTAGTAAGGCAGCAGAAGTTTCTTCTTGTGGATTGGATGAAAGCTATTATTGTTCATTTATTCTCAGGAAAAGATGCTAAAGGATGTATGTAGCAATTATAGGGGAATTAGTCTGTTAAGGATACCAGTTTTTGATTGACAGAGTGATGGAAGTGACTGAATGCAGGATACGTAGTCTGTTAAGGATACCAGTTTTTGATTGACAGAGTGTTGGAAGTGACTGAATGCAGGATAAGTGTGGAGCAAGGGTGTTTTAAGAAAGGTAGGGGATGTGTGGATCAGATTTTTTTTTTTGGTGAAAATGAATGTGGAAAAGTATTTAGCTAAAGGTAAGGTGTTGTATATAGCTTTTATGGATCTAAAGAAAGCATATGACAGTCAAGAATGCTTTATGGAATGTGATGAGGATATATGGGGTAGATCTAAGAAAGCATAAGGGCGGCCTCCTGGGTGTAGCAGTTAGCGTTACTGACCATGGCGCATTCACAGGCTGCTCAGGATCAAGTGCATTGGTTCGAATCCTGGTTGCAGCAGTCATTCCACTGAGAACCAATCTTGTCATCCACCCCTACTGGTTGGTGATAGAATGGGTACCTAGTTTAAGGTCAGGTATATATACATATTCGCCATTTCCCATGTAAGCTAGGTAGCATCAAGAACAGGTGACAGCCTTAGAGGGAAAATCCTCACTTGGCCCCCTTCTCTGTTCTTACTTTTGGAAAAGTAAATAGGAGGGAAGGATTTCCATTACCCCTCTCCCACCCCTCTAAGTCACCCTCAATGACATGTAGGGAATGTGTGGGCAGTATTCTTTGTCCCCTAACTCCAGGGCTTCAGTTGCCTATGCCTTCTCAGTTAACATAAAGATTGAATTTCAAGATCAGTCTGAGCCAAATAATGAGTGGCATGATAATGAGAACTTTACTGTAAGAGACAGAATACTACTGATGAAAATGTTTACTGTTGTATGTTTACATTATATTGTTCATCCTCCACTGAGAACAACTTACCTTCCTACTCACACATATTCCTTACTGTAATGATAAAATCATGTCTTAGCATTTAGTAACTTTCCATTTACCTTATTAGTAATAGTTCCTTCCAGTACGTGGTGTGAGGTGGTTTGATCGAGTAAGTAATGAAAGGGTAAGAGAGATGTATGGTAATAAAAAGAGTGTGGTTGAGAGAGCAGAAGAGG
>JAUUDZ010188276.1:0-18039 GCA_032361705.1 Panulirus versicolor | reverse complement strand
CCACCTGGCCCTGGAGATGTGTGTGGTGTAGCAACGTGTGGCTTTGCTTCACTTGATGTTTTGCTGCCATCCGCTGGGGTTGAGAGGCGGCTACATGTCCGTACTTTCTCGCACACATAGCTGTGTTATGAGTTTGTGGCGTCAGGGGTGTGGTAGCAGCCTGTGAGGCGAAATTTATGAGCCATAGTCTGTGAGGTGAAGCGATTTGATGAGCATATTGTGTGTTGGTTGCGTTGAGGGTAATGGAAGTGGATGTTGGAACGAGGATTAAATAACAGATAGGCTTTTACAGTTTGATGTTCGTAATTATGTTTTTAGACGATTGGATCGCAAAATGGGAAGTTATAATGATTCATGTTGAATATCTGATTATTCTAAGTGTCTGTTTATAAGTATGGCAGTATTTATAAGTATGGCAGTAGTAGTAATAATGAAAAGCAATCCTCTTTGTTCGCGTTTAGGTCGTGCGACAAAGTGAGATTAGTTTTATTGTATGGACAATTCCCTTCACTTTTAAATTACTTTTTTTGTACGATTACTTAGACTACTTTTAGATTATTTTTACGATTACTTAGATTACTTTTAGATTATTTTTACGATTACTTAGACTACTTTTAGATTATTTTTACGATTACTTAGGTTACTTTCTCCCTCGTTGTAGCTCATGTGGCAAATTGTTTACGCCGATGTTGATTTTAGGATACTGAGGGAAAACGAGGAATGATGTCGGTGTTGTGAACGCAAGGCGACAAATATGAACTTTTGTTCGATTCGATCCATCTGGTCGCACTTCGCTGATGATCCAGTTTGATAGCGTCTGAATACTTGCATTTGCTTCATTGTTCGCCTTCCATTACCACCATCGCTAATTTGCATATTATTATTATCGTGTGGGCTTCATCGGTACACTTGTCCAAGACGAAACAAACTTATGTCGTGTGACACACCTCAAAGGAGGGCACCATGGCTTGTATGCGGGTGCTTCCATTAAGACGGTCATAGCAACTGTTGATAGGTTTTTTGGGTCACGTGAGATGACGTAACGACAGCGTCGTCGTCCCTGTCGTAAGTAACGTAGAGTTGCGTCTTAACCTTGTGTCATATGCGACGGCTTGGATCATCTACGTCGTGACTGGCGTAGTTGACCTCTAATTACACCCCGGTCACCAAACTACCCATGATGTGGTAATTGGCCTTGAGTCTCCCGGGGGGGTGTGTTGGGTGTCGGGGTCGTGACCCCCACGAGGCGTCCCGGACGAACTGGGTCAAGTGAGGTGTGCGAGTGACATCGCTGAGAACAGGTTGCGTACCTGATGGGGACTGACCCCAGACCCTACAGGGCCAATTTAGGGTTGTTGAGCGAGCGAGGTCGTGCAGATGGTCGTGCAGGCGATGAATGAACCGCTCGAACACGACGATACATGCGAGTGGGTTGGAGGGGGGGGGGCATAGGTGGCCTGGCTTTTGACCTGACGTTCCCAAAGAGTCTAGCTCAAAGGTCAAGTCATCGTACAGCAAGGGAGGGGTGGGGGGGTCACATCGTCGCACAGTAGGGGAACCTGGTGGCTATGATGGTGCTGAGTGGCAATAATGACCTCCACATGACCTGTGTTGGTGGCTGACGAATTGTGAGAACTGCTTTGTGAGAATTGCTCTCTGATGACTTGAAAAAAAGAAGGAACAGTGGATGTGTTGGGTTATATGAGAGGTGCTCTGTGGGTCGATGCATCAAGATTGTGTACTACAGCCAGGAGCAGCTGACGGAGGGTATATAGATAGACTGTATAGCAGGGCGCGGCTGACGGAGGGGGTAGACTGTATAGCCGGGCGCGGCTGACGGAGGAGGTATAGATACGTGTGTCGTATATGTATAGATATAGAGCCACAATCCATAGCTTCTGTCTCCCACAGGGTTGGAAGGATGTTGGTGTCATCAGCGTTTAAGAGGGGGAGCCAGTGCGAGTGGAGCTAATAAGGTAGTTTAGTAGTTCGGTAGTTACTAACAGTGACGTCAGGTGAGAGAAAGGGCTCAACCCCACTATGACACACACACACACACACACACACAAGACACATTTATCACAGTTGTGTGAGAAAATGAATAATAAACACCGCCACGGTAATGATGTGTTTATTAAGGTACTGATTATGATTGTTATTTATTTTCTCTTTATCGGGAACACAGAACATACATGTTCGCTCGCTTTTTTAGGCCTTTATTTAAATCATGGCTTCGACTCCCTCCCAGCCATGGGGGGAGGTGGGTAAAGAAACTATGGATTGCGTCTTTGCCAAGTCTTGACACACACACACACACACCCACACACCAGTTTCCCAGCGCGTGGATGTGTCTTTTACCCATTTTTCTTCAAGCTAAATTATCTTTACCTCTCTTGTCATGAGAATACAGTGCCGCGAGACAGCTGTCATGAAAGAATGATTACCATAAAGCTTATACATTTTTCAGACATCAAAGAGAAAAGTGGAGAACAGATGAAGTATTAAAGGTCTGAAACTTTATCATCGTTCATGTTCAGAAGCTCATCTTTTTCATCCAGCAAAAAATTCAAATGCCTTTTTTTTGTGGTAATGTAAGTAAATGTAATAGGTTCATCATAAAGGTATTTTTTATGAATTACTTCAGATTGAATTTTTTTCAAGCTTTTATACTGTTCCTATAGACTATACAACACTTGTGCATAAGGGCATTTCTAAATGCATATTTTCATGTATTTCAATTACATTTTTCACTTTAGTAAAAGGGCAAATGAAAGTTTGGGCGAGAGAGTATCAGCAAACTTCAGGGAGAATAAGAAAATGTTTTGGAAGGAGATGGATGATGTGAGGAGAAAAAGAAAATGAATGGGAGCATGAGTGAGGGGACCAAATGGGGAAGTGGTGACAGGTAAAGAGGAGATGAAGTGAGCGCTGTAAAGATCTTTTAGCTGTGTTAAATGTTTGGATTGCAGATGTGGGGATATTAGGATGTGGAGGTAAGTGGAGTGATGAATCATGGTGAAAGGTTTGATGAAAAGGGAAGAAATGGTGAAACACATGTATGAGCTTATTCTGTTTCATGATGAGGTACATTTGTTATTTAGTTTTTTACAATTAATGATTTATATATGTTAATTCTAAAACTTGTTGGGAAACTAAAGATTGTTAAATTGAAAATGTGATTGTTTATTTGAAACCATAGTATGCTTTTACTATAGTCAAATGAAAAATTGTGTACATAATTAGTAAAGTGAATTTGTTTCTTAGATTACCAATGAAACAAAAACCATTACAAGAATGAAGTGCTCCTGTATTGCTGTTAATAAATGGATCATATCAAATAATCAGTAAGAATAAGAAATTAAAGAAAAATTCAGTGAGATATTCATTTACTGTTAGATGACATATTACTTGTTATCAGAAGGAGCACATCTATATAAATGTTTGTGGGACATTTGAATGCCCCTAAAACTCTCGTGGATTGATTGTTTATGTAATATGCAAGATGAGGTGTTGTTGAAAGTCTGTGTTATTCTTTTGTTGTTCTTTTGTAAGTAATTTTGATATGTAATGAAAGAAGCTATATGAGATTGAACTCTTTTTATATCTAGCATTTGTGCAATATCAGTATCCCGCGGGACTCGTTCATGTGTGAATATGTTTCCCTAGACTCATTTGTCATGTAGCCTAAGCCTAAACACTGTTATCTCTAAGGGGATTCTGAGACAAATTCCTTCTAAAAATGCAGCTGATTAAATGGCAGGAAACGTGAAAAAAAAGTGGTAGTTTCCTGATCTGCCACTACCTTGTGAACATATCATGTGACAAACATTATATCCATTAGGAAACTCAGAGTGTAATTCCTTAGATCCGGCCATGAACTTAATGAGAGTATTTCTTAGGATCTTACATTATTTCATGAACCAAACTAAAGTGAATTGCTGCCGTGATGCTGCATAATTCCTGTAGGTGTGATAGCATTGGTAAACAGTGTTGTGTTCACTGTTCCTTTGACACTTATTTGTATGAAAATTGTGCTTATTTTGATGAGATTGGTAAGGAGCAGCTCAAGAAGTCTACAATAACATGACAACCTCAGTTCTTTTTGTTGCTGTCTGCATGGGATTTTGATGAGATTTGGTAGGGAGCAGCTCAAGAAGTCTACAATAACATGACAACCTCAGTGCTTTTTGTTGCTGTCTGCATTAGAAAACAGAATGGAAATGTGAGCATCCATATGAAGATCTGGGAAGAATTTAGCAAGACTACATCCCTTTTAGATCAGAGGTCAGCTTCTCTGTAATGGTTTTATCTTCGTAACATAATGTTGAATATAATGTTGCCTTCATGCTAAATTCCCTGGGACAAAATTTTACCTCCCAAATTACAAAAACATTTTAGAAATGAGAGACCATAAATCAGTTACCTACTGAAGAGTGAAATAAAGACCCAACATGTACTACTAATATCTAAGGACTGCAACCTTGGCTCGTTTTGATGCCAGACCTTGTGTCAGAGGGAGAATTGTCACCACTTGAGACCTTTTTCCTCTCCTCAGATGGGAGAGGACCAAGTGCCAGATACCATGAGAAAAATTATGTGTAATGCAGAACTCTTGATATTACATCATATAAACAAAAGTTTAACATAAAACTTTAGACTGAAAACTGTTGCTGTTGTCTTATATCTCCAAAAATGAAAATGTTTAAAGCTTGTGTGTGAATTTATTTATAGGTTGACTTCCTGTTTAAAGTAATATTCATAAACCTTAGGCATTGTTAGTTATATCATTTAGATGAAAAAGCAGAGCAATAGTTTTTTACAGAATGTATTTTTAAATGACATTATTTTAGCATTTTTAAGTTATTTTTCCCTTGCTTTGATTATTGTCCAGATGTCTTCTTCCATTCTATACGTAACTTGATCCCCTTTATTGTATTTGATATTGCTACAAAGTCCACACAGAAAATACTTAGTTTCATTATCTTAGGGTAGTCAAGATTACAGTCATCTACTGATGACTAATTTTATGACATTTTGCACACACTTTTTATACAAATGGTTTTATTTTTGTGCCATTTAATTTATTATTGGTTTTTAGTATCTGTTTGTTGATCCTTAAATTCACGGTAAGATTATAGATAATCTTCGTGTTCATTCTTGCACTATTTACTCTTCACCCAGTTCTGATGATCTATGGACTTACTGCCTGTAGAGCAATGGACTAGGTACTAACAGTAATGCAAAATAAAAAATGATAATACGTATTGTGTTATTGTACAGGAGTACCTCAATTCATGTTAATTTAATCTGAGTTTTTCTTTATATTCCTAAATCAGCACTGTTTTCAGATAATTTAGTTTCTTTAATTTTTGTTATATTTTATTATGCTAAAATCAACATATCTGTAAATGCATGTAATTTGTCCACACAATCATTTTTTTCTGTTCCAGGCCATTTGCCAGGTCACCATTTTTCATAGCATCACCACTCCCTCTGTTTACAAGCCAAGCTGCTGCAGTGTATGATTCTACCACTATGCTTTGGACTGGACTGTACTTCCCAACATTTAATTGGATTTTCAAAAGGTTTACAGAAACACTGTACCTTGACTGAAGAAATCTAGAAGCAGATCAGCAGATTCAGAGAGCAGTAATACTACACCTAGTGATTGAAAATGAAAAGGCTTGCAGGCAAAAATTTGGGAGCTTGTAGAGGGTGGTTTGAGAGTTTCAAGAATTGGCATGGGCTCCAGTGGCAAAATGAATAAGGAAGCTGCAAGTATGGACACATATGCTGCAAGAAATATCCCCAGAATTAAAGTTCATCGAAGCCAGTGGCTTCACACATCAGTAGCCATTTAATATTGATGAGACTGTTGTATTGTTCAGGCATATGCTTGAAAAAAGTCTATAACAGGCTTTAAAATGGCTGAAGATCCCTAACACTTATTAGTGATAGTGCTACAGGAGATTTCAAGTTGAATTCCATATTAAAGCGTCATTCCCAGAATCCTAGGATTATGTGAATTTTTACCAAGGGTAGGCTACTATTGTGAAGACAGCATTAAGTATTTTTCAGGAATCGTTTTTAACATGCTGTTGTCAGAGAATACTCTTGCATGAAGAACTCCAATAACAAACCATTATTGATTCTAAATAATGCTCCCATACATAGAACCTGAGTGATCTGTTCCCTGTTGTAAGGGTGAAGTACTTGGAACACCAGGGGGGCCTGAACATACAGGAGGGTGAGAGGTATGCAAGGAATAGAGTGAGTCAAGGGCATAGGTTGGAACCCTGGTTGAGGCAGTTGGTCCACAGTCAATCCAGCTGTTCATTCACCCCTAGGGGTTGATCAATAAAATGGGTAGAAGGGGCCAAGTGAGGATATGTATGAAAAAAAAAAAATGATATATATACACACAACACTAGGAGACTCTGGCAGCTTAGAGGATGCACGTCGCACATGCGATCTGAGATCGCTATGATTGGGCATACGATTAGTTGCCCATTGTATTTTGGCTACCATTAAAAAAAAAATTAAAGCGACATTTTTGCATGGAGGTGGAATAAAACCTTATTTGCGCCATGGGGTTAGGATGGGGGGCACTTGGTAGATTTTATTTCTGGTGAGCAATGGTATTCGAGTAGTTCGGTGATTTTTTTTTTTTTTTTCAAGTTGTCATCTCAAATAAGAGTTGTTTCTTTGTTCTGATGAAATATTTTTGAGTTTTCTTAATGCTGTTTTCACGTTGCATTTGTATGATCAGGATGCGAAACTTTTACGGGCTTGACCCTAGGCGGCCCCGATTCCCTTGGGGTCGACAACGTGAACTACGGAGGCCCATCCGTAATACGGTAACAACAGATGTAAGGGTCTATGTTAAATCACGACTCGTAGAGAAAATCACTTATGTTACTTACAAGGATTTCATCAATGGTATGTATTTACTGCAAATTGTATGTTATTTTTGTGGTGCTCCTTAATTAGCATTTGCAGTTCTGAAAAAGTTGGTACTACTATTATATATAGAAAATCTCGCGTACAAAGAGGTCTATATACATGACGGAAGTAATTGCTATATTGTACCTATTTATAGAAATGAAAACTATATAAGCATGTTAAAAAAAAAGTATTTTAATTTTTTTTACGTAATCTGAAATGAAAGCACGCTTATTGTGCTTTTTATTTGTGTACCCATAATTCCGTGCGTGTGTTGCTGGTCGTCCCTACCCCAACATGCCTGAATGTTTCTTTACTTTCAGTGACATAGTGGTAATTTTTTCTCGTATTTTGGACTTATACTAGTCTTTAGAAACAAATGGAAAGCAAGATGTGTCTCGAGTGTTCAAGACAAGAACGACTAATTAAGCATTGAGGGATGACCGAGACCGAGTTCGAAATTCCCTCCTTGACCTTCGTTGGACGATCGTCAACAAGGTGAGACATGCGATTTAAATAGTGTTGTTTTTGGATCAGTTGAAGGAGATGAAATTCACCATTGTGTCTTTGATGTAGACTACTTATTGGGGGTAAAAGGTAACCTAATTAAGACTTTGTTTACGTAAATGTTTGATCATTTCCTATCACGGTTTTGTTATTTTGCCGAAAGTCGACACCATTAAGTTGACTAACTTTGCCGACTAAAATCATTTTCGACTGCACTTTTTTTTTCCTTGACAGAGTTGGTCTAACTGGCGTATACGGTTATTGTTGTTAAGTATAACGCCACTTTTGATTTCCATTGATCTAAGAGGGTCTGGTTTGTGTTCCTTAATTGGGTTAGGTAAGTTAATAAATTTTAACGGAAAGGCTTGCCTTGACCTTACCAGGGAGATCAGTATGAGCTCTCCTGCCATCCTGTTGTGTTTAATGGAATGAATCTTCTTTTCTCTCATCAGAAGTGTTAGTTTTATGAGTATATTTGCAAGACCGTTTCTTGTAGAGGAAATGTTGATAATTCAGTAATTAAGTAAAAATGAAATATAACTGATCAGTTAAAAAACTTTTAAAGCTACGCAGCCAATCTACAAAATAATCACTGCTTGATGTATTTTACCCATGGAAACGCTAATCTTGTGGTCGATGCTTTTTTTTCATGTAAATGTCAGGGTTTAGCAAGGACTGAAGTCCTATCAAAATTAGCCTTTTGACTTTAAGTACATCTTTTATATATAAGAATTAAAGAATAGGTGTACCATGTTTCTAAGTGAAAAATGTCAAGATTAACCCTATGCTGCTCGCTCAAAAAAAAGTGTTCGGTTATAAGTTATCATACGTATTTCAGGATCGTCACTGGCAGTTCGGCATTTGCCGATTATCAGTTTGCTTTGTTATGTGTTTGTGTACACTTGTAAAATACTTAACCTAATCTAGGTAGGGCTTTGCATGATTTGGGTTTTCTTTATCTTGGGAGGCGTATGATGAATATATTAAATACATTGATACGTATCGACAAAACACCTATTGAAATTTTGTTTACCGCACTGAATGGTTATGGCCTAAACCTATTTACCCAAATAGAAAAGAAATTGTCAGTTAATATGCCGTTTCCTGATGCTGTGTTAACCTAACCTAATAATAGCAAACATATAAGATTAGGTAAAACAAGATTCTGTACCACGTTAAGTACACGATACATATTGATTCCTCGCTTGGAGTGGCAAGCAGACTCGCAGTTTCTGGACCATGCCTTTGCAATGCGAGTTTAGGTTAGGTGTTTTATAGGTTCACATGCATCACTGTAAACATGATTTATTACTTCTGCATATTTTTCAAATTAACGGTAATAGTGGAAGTGGTGTGTACGGATGTGCGCCTACATACAAGTGTTTTGTTAACCAGATCGTTCCACCAACCACTTTACCACGGTAGCTCGTGAAACCGTAGAGATTTTTCAATATTATTTAGGTAATCTGTAAGAAAGAAGTAGGATCATAGGCTACTGAAGGAAGGAAGTTTCATTTCTCGTTTATTACATGACACATACACAGTTTCCGTGAGGGGGGTCAGCTTGGGCGACGGCTCCCGTGTTACGGGACCGGCGGTGGGGCGGACACCCCCACACGGGGCGGCGGGCTAGGCTAGCGGGAGCCTGTACATCACACAGATACCGAAAATGCAGTACATGGACATCTCAAACTACATGAAAATATAAACTTTTCTTAGTTCCACCTAATTATATTATAGCTAACACTTTCATACATAAATACAACTGGATCACCAAAAATAACTTGCATGGCAGGAGAGATCTGTCATGATTTTATATTCTGACACATAAAGTTATATTAGTTGTTAATGAAGAGACGAGTGAGGCTGTGAAATTTGCAGAGAGAGAGAGCGAGAGATGTAGAGAGAGAGCGGGTATTGCCAATGACCATGTGAGGTAGCTGAGCATATTCCCTGCGGCCGGATGCAGGAATCAAGACAAGATCTCCGCTTCTGTAATCTTCATTATCTCCTTTTTAACACTGTCCTCAGTTCTAATTATCTTTTAGGATTTTAGATTAGAAATTCTCCATAACATTAGCATTGCTTGGATAGCTTGTACAAGTGCGATGGACTCCCATGATTTAATCATATCGTTGTGTCCTGGAAACCCAACTTACCGTTAAGATTGTAATTTAAGATTGTAATTTTATCACCCCTGAGACTATATTGTATTATTTCTTTGGTATTCTTTGTGTATGTGTGAATTTCATTGTATCTACATATGTTGAGTATATATAGGTAACAATATTGCATGTATCTTCGCATGCGTTTGTATGTGAATGTAGATATATTTGTACATAAAGAAACTGACCTACTTTCCTCTGGCGAATATTATATAACTGAAGGTAATTTCTTAAGTGATATTACAGCCACTTTAATTTCATGATGGATTGCCACAAACATACCAACGAGGAGACTTGTTCACCCACCTTTCCTTTAAGTCTCAACACAACTCTAGAGGAAAAGTCAAGACTGTCCCCAAGTCAGTAAGTACAGTTCATTGCTGTACATAGCATGACTCGGCGAGGAGATTATTCGCCAGAACTCGCCGTGGTATAAAGTCAAGAGCATTTACGCAGAACTGTCCTTACTTGCACAGCGAGCGATCGCTGTCTTTACCCCCCACCCCCATAGCACCGTCGCTTTTGAATTCCGTCTGTACTTCGGTAAACTTTTAATTCGCTTAGAATTTCCAAGGTAAATCCCGACCTCTGTTAGTACACCTGCAGTAGACTGATCTCTGGCACTCCCTACGTAAACCCTGAACTCCCTTAGTCCTCCCAGGGTAGACAACTCTTTTATTAATAAGTAAACTTTGAATTCCCTTGCTGTTCCCAACGTATACACACTTTGTTACTCCCATGTTATTCTGACCCTCCCTAGTATACCCTCGGTAAACCCTGAGCTCCCTAGTATTTCTTGGGTAAACCATGAACTTTAGCGCTCTGAAGGTGGTCTAAACTCCCTTATCACTCGAGGTGAACCCTGAACTCCCTTGTTACCATAGGTAAACTGAGCTACCTTAGTACTCCCTTAATATACTCCTCTTGGTCTAGGCATCCCCGCTCACATTGTTGTAGTTAAAGGCGAAAATATATTGGCACAACAGTTTATTATGACTCGTGTGGAGGGGAAGGTTTAAAAGGTTTGTTTATAGTGATCAGCTGACGTACATGAGGTGGACAGCCTGAGTTTAGCTGACGTCCAGGTGGTGTCAGCCGCTGGTACACCGCTGACACCTGAGGTATACTCAGTGGTCAGCTGACGTCCAGGTGGTATCAGCCTTTGGTGAATAGGTGACAGTTGACGTGCAAACAGTGGTCAGCTGACATCCAGTTGGGGACGACCGCTGGTATACAGGTTAAAGCTGACGCACACAGTGGTCGGCTGACGTCTGTGTGGTAACAGTCACTGTTATACATATGACAGCTGACATGCACACACGCACACAGTGATTACCTGACATTCACGGGTAAATCAGCTGGTAGAAGACCCGACCGGTTGCAAACCTGATCACCTGTCGTCCACCTGACAGTCAGCTGACTGGTACCTGTGAATCACACGACTGGATCTTGAGTTCAGCAGCAGCTGGTACACTTCCACTGTGCTCAGCTGATGCTCATACGCGGCATCAGCTGGAACAGTTGGCTGTGGTGGCGTTAAGAAGAATCACAAAATAATCTCGAGAAGAGAAGAGTTCCGAACGGTATCCATGTACGTACTACAATACCAGCGAACTGTCCCACGGCCATGGTGGTGCTCCGTACCGCACACACTGCAGCCCCTCTGCAAGCTCTCGTCACGTACACTGTGCTGAGGGTAGGTTTCCTCAAGCGACTGGGTATATATAGATTTTCTCAAGATGGAGTTCTGGTCCACAGTAACCCAGTGCGAGACCTTCATTGTAATCTTCCATCTCTCGTTTACTCGTGTTGATTATTCTACTCTGCCACTACCCTGCCACGTCTCTGTAATTGGATCTTACGAATATTTTTGATCCGTGGCTGTGGTAGTGTCATGAATGGTAACTGGTTGGCATCTCCCCAGCTGGTTGCAGTACCATACACGCCAGGTGTAAGGTACATCATGTGCTCTGATGTTCCGTACCATCGACCACACGTCACAGTTTGACTCGTGGTTCGTGAGTTTACGCAAGAGTGAGGGTTCTCGGAGGTACACACTCATATCACCTACAAGTGTGCTTTAGAGGCGCCGCCTCACAGGAAGGTGGTGACTGGTACATACTCACCTCAGGGAAAGACTGCGTCCTAATATGTCACTTGGGGGAAACTAACTAAACACTTCCTTACCTCAGAGAAAGTTTGGCTTGGAAATTACATTAAGCCAAACAGATAATGAAGAAAACTAATCCTCCAAGGGTAAGAGGGTGTGGGAGGCGCCTCAACACCGGTTGACCTGACCCAAATGTTGACCTGGCTCCCGGGAACTCATACAACATATGATTGCGACAGAGCAGTACAGCCGTTCATACACTTCCCTGGAGGAGTACAGCTCTCCTGAAGAATCCCAGGGACCACCTCACACCGGACAACCCTGCTGTGGGAGTCTGTTGATACCACAGCCTTGTGGGAGCCTGTAGATACCAAGCAGCTGACAGAGAAGCATTTGTGCGTTGTAGAGGGCCGATACAACGCCAGATGGGTTGACTCGAGAGCACCTTTGCACCGGGGACACTGTCTCGAACACACTTAAAACCAGCAGGAACATCTCAGAAAACCTTCACAGCAGAAAAAAAATATGACTGTCGACAAGAGCACCATTCTCACGCTGACTCGTCCTTACTGTATCGTCAGACGATCTATCACATCCGAAGGTCATGTCCACTGACATGTGACAGTGGACGGCTGAAGCAGACGTGCACCATTGTGGTCTTTCTCTCCTCCCTCGTCAAACTCTCGCCGCCGCCCCAACCCCTCTGCTCACGCTCGCGGAGTTGCTGACTGTTGTTGTTTTTATGTTTTTCTTGTGTCTTTAGACCGAAACCCTTATTATTGTTGTTGTTGTTGCAAGAGTGAACACTGGACGAACTTAACCACATAAGGTCCCAGTCTATGACATAGGCGGAGCGCATCTTTGAACCAATCCTAGTCAGCGCGGGAGCCGCCGTGGCTCGACACAGACCACAAGGCAAGCGGCGTGGGCCTCCGCCGTCCACTGTACAAGAAGCACCTGAAGACTAGATGGTTTGAGACGAAGCTCGAAGCCTTCAACCCCCACCACCCCCTGGAAGAGCAGTTGGTGGCAGCCAAGTATGAATTTACCGCCTGTTTACGTGAACAAGACTTTGGAAGATCACATTCATATGGCAAAATATCGCATAAGATTCTGGAAGATCACATTAACATGTCAAGTACCGTGTACTACATTACGAAGATAATTAAGTCTTTAGAACAATAAAATAATGAATAACCTATCTCATGCTACGGGTTGGTAAAAATACAGGATTCCTTATGTAATAATCATCTTTGGATGACACACAGCTAATGATACATTGTGAGAGATGGTTGTCTGTCTAGCCAGGATATACACATATCAATGTATGACTGGCAACTTGAGATGCACTGACTCAGATGCTGAAATCCTTGTAAATGTATACCTCTTGTAAAGACGACTTCGTCTGTCCTAGCCACTGAGATGGGTTAGGTAGGCATTTTGGCGTTGATCAACGACTCTTATGTAACAGCCAATTTAAGAATAGCGAGTATTTACTTACATTTTTTTTTGTTGATAATGTTCGTAGATTTATCAATCTCTTATGGCTTTGAATGTGATACAGTAATCATAAAAAAAGTTGATTGAATATCATGATTAAAATCAATTGTGACCATATATGAAATGTCCTGAACACTCACAAGTGATTCTAATTCCCATGAAAAGATAGTTAAAATTAGCCGTAAATAATGATATGGCATCATTGACTATGTCTTCTCTGTCTGCTGGCGCACCAGCCTTCGAGTAATCAGAACACAGAGATATGAACTTCGATTCTCCATGACATCAAATTCTGAAGTTATGCAAAACGAATCTATATCACCACAGATGATGCCAGTGTATAACTGGATGTATGAAGAGCGTATACATCTAAGAATTTGACGTCTGTGGATTGAAGTCTTGGACATACTTCACAAGTTCAACTTGTGATGATGCACGACTGTACGAATCTTAGAGTACGACGTTACGGCCCTTGACCACGACCTGACGACCTAGAAGTCACGGCATCATATCCAAGGCTCATACTTTCGTACTCAGCGGTCGCACCGTCGTGCTCTCAAGGGTCGCACCGTCGTGCTTAAGGGTCGTACCATCGTGCTCAAGGGGTTAAGTTCACCACCGGCGTTTAACATGACGCTACCAGCAGCGTCTCCGCCGGGGGGTTCCTGAAGGGTAAATCTAGAGGCACCAGTATGGCCTCCAGGAGGTCCAGCCCTTGCTTCAGGAAGTCCCTTCCTTGAGGTTCCTGGGGGTGGCTACCGCGCTGTAGTAAGAGGCCAGAACCTCCTCCACGTATAACGTGCTCAAGAAGAGACTCGACGCATTATGAAGCTCTTGCAAAGCCTCGGCTCAGTTCCCCGAGTGGATTCCGGACCTCGTCTCCAGGAAGAGGGTTCGGATCTCAGCTCGAGACACGTTCCATACCGGCCGAGGTCCGGATCCCGCCTCCAAGCAGGGTCCGGATCTCGACATCATCCGTTAGCAACTTGTCCTTCCCGGAGTCCGTGTGGGGCGGTCAGCTAGGCGGTACCCCGGCAATACCAGCTGACGCCATGACTCCGTTGACTGGATGAAACGAGCAGCTCATGCATGTAGTCGGAAAAAAAAAGCATCCAAGGATCTGTCTGTCTTTCTGTATCAATAGTCTATTAATAATATTGGAAGATAACTAACTATTTAGACTATGACACAGGCCGGGCATCAAAGTTTTGAATCTTCTTTTTCCTGTGGAAAGAAGAAAAAAGTTGCATTAAACATGATGACGAGACACCAGGACGACATGAAGAGGTGTGACAACCTCCTCTGAATGAATAAATGGATGATCTTTATGGAAACGATATTTCTGGTGATTTGAATAAGGTCAAAGCTGTATCTCATTAATTCCTACTTATCTTTATGTCTCCCTCTACACCACTACTCCCCTCCATAGTTTGATGAGGCTGGGCAGGTACATGCAACCTTGAGTAACATCTTCAGCACATTACCACTGGTTTAAGATGTAACGCAGACGTCACAGTGGTAACACCGCGAGCGGGGAAGTCACCTTCCACAAGACTGTAACGTCGTCAGCGGACGGGAAAGAGTACAGCTTTGTTGAGCGTCTTCTCGGTCTAAAGAAACCTACCTTATTCTGTCGCTGCGTGGAGCGCAGCCTCGAATGTGAATGAGCCCCATGAAAGGAGTGCAAGTAATGTGATGATTGTGGCTACTTACAAAGCTGAAGCTGCGGGAGGAGGAGATGGAGGCGGGGGTGCGCTCCTCCTCGATGGGTTCCATGGGTTCGTCGCCGTTCAGGGGCAGCACCATGGGCTGGTTGGCAGAGTATGCACAGGGCGAGGTCTCGGCCGCCGGCGCCAGGTCCTCGTCAGAGCCAGAGTCCCCGCACTCGGCCTCCTCCGCCGCCCTCTGCTCTTCCTGTTGGGGCAGGAGAGGTCTCGTGAGAACTCGCAAGTGAATGAGATGTGGAAGAGTAAAGAGAAGCGGAAGATAGAAAACAAGACGAGAAATAGAAGAGGTCGTACAACACAGCCACTTATGAAATTGTTTCTTGAAGAATGTTGAGGTTGGTTACTTTGGTGTGAGGATCATGTTGTCTAGATCACTGAATAGTGGGCGGCCGCACATCGTCTTGCATGAAGTGTGACCGTTATGTGTGTCGAGCGTGTGTTGTGTCACGTGACCCCGTGTTTTGTCCTGTGCGTGGAAATCTTACTGGAAACAACGGCCTCTATGTTTGCTGCGTTTTGGCAAATGACCTTGACCTCGTTGACCCAATTGATGTTTTTTTTTTGTGGCCTACTCTCTTGACCTTGTTCAACCAGCTGGTGATCGCCGGTCGACCTACTTTGACTTATTGATCCAGAACGGGTAGTTCTCCAGAGTGACCTTACATGACCTTGTCCACCCACCTGATGGTCGCCGAAGTAATCCACCTCGACCTTTCTTCACCCAGAACTGGTCGTTTCCGGATGACTTACCTTGATCTTGTTGACCCAGAACTGGTGGTTCTCCTGAAGATGTTGCGTCTGGAGGCAGAATATCTTGCGCGTGCGGCCGCTGGTCTGTGTGGCGGTGTCTGACTCGCTGGTGGTTGGGTCCTCATCCTCCTCGTCATTGAACTCGTGGTTGAGTTCTGGTGCGGGCTCGTCTTCGTCGCCGGGCTCCTGCCACACGCCTGGCATGAGCCCGGCCTCGCCGTAGGCATTGCAGAGGGGTGCCACCAGGTGGTTGATGAAGGACTCCTGCAGCTTGGAGAGCTGTGGGTTGGACCGGTCCATGTACGGTGACACAGGAAGACCCAGCCGCGCCTCCTCGTCTCCTGCAGGTGCGGTCAACCGAACAGTATAAGTACAGGGCAGGAGGGACGATCAGTTGTAGCTCCTGCCTAACTTGATGACTGGATTTTATCAACGTTTCCTACAGAGAAGCTGCTGTACTCCACCAGATACTTGCGTCTTTTCTGATGTGCGAAAAGGGGAATTTTGTTCATTACTTGAAAGTCTGATTGTAGCGGTAGTCGTCAGAGAAGACCTCTTACCCATCTGTGGCCACGTTTGTTAATATCGTATCGTCGTCAGTAAATGTGAGTTGATGTTATATTTCACGTGTATTGTGAGCGTCTCGTACATGATGGGGCAGAGGGGCATGAGTCTCTCTTGATCCACAAATTGTCCCACACCTATGAACCTTCAATTTTCTTTTTGACTTTATTTGAAGAATATAGCGACTTGTGCTACAGATGATAAGTTAGCATTCCCGAGGCCGGATGTTTAGAACATCAATTACGTTTTTTGGGACGTAACGTCTGTTGCTGGATTATTTCTTTTATTCTTGAGTGAAAAATGAAGATAATCATTTTGCACATCAGAAAAGATAACTGCAGTGATCTGGACGAATGCATCACTTGTTCTTCTGTAAGTTAATTCGAGTAATTCATATATTGAATGACACTGTAGATATTTATCGTCTATTGTAACCGATAAAGTAAGTATCACTATTTGTAGATAATATAGTAACTACCATTTGTCTGATTGTGTAGCATCCTGAGCCTCTCTATCTTAACACACCCCAACACCACCTTACCATGCCCCCAAACCTTCAGTATCCTACCATACTAACAGACCCCCTACCATCCTACCTTGCTAATAGATTCCCACCATCCTACCATGATACAGTCTTCCACCATCCTACATTGCTTACATATCCCTGCCATCCTGTTGTGCCTACAGACCCCTACCATCCTACCAGACCCTCCACCATCCTATAGCCCTCGTCCGGCCCTTCACACGCTCCCCCTTGTGTATGGTCATCCTACAACCCCGGTCCGGATCACTCTACAGTCCCCCACCTCGGCTATCCTGCACTCTCCCCTTCGGCCTATCATCCTTCACACCCTCGTCCGGGCCATCCTACCCTGCTCGTAGAACTCCTCGGCGATCCTGGCAGTCCACTGGGTGTGGATGTCGATGGCCTTGCAGGGCCCGTTGATGTCGGCCAGCTTGATGCACATCTGCAGCGCCAACATCCGGTCCGTCTCCGAGTTCCAGTCCAGGCCAGGCGCGTCCGGCTCGTTGGCCTGCGCGCACGAGAGAAAAAATAAATAAAGCAGTCGTCTCCAGAAGTTCATATCCCTCCAGTCACTCAGGCAATTAATGGACCCGCACCATACATTTGAACACTCTGTAACCATCTTCTGTTCTTCACTTACCTTCTACTTTCAATCAACCCCTTATCCTCTACTAACAGTCCATTTGAAGAACATGCAGGAGGGTGTGAGGCGTGCAAGGTATGGAACTAATTAAAGCGATGTTCTTCCAGTGAACTCGAACACGACATATGAAACGGTCGGGGAAAACCAGGGAAAGGTGTGTCGGGCCTGGTTGTGGATAGGAAGCTTTGATTTAGATGCATTACGCATGAGATCTATAGTATGAATGTGGGCAGATGACTCCACTTGTTCGGCTGTTCCTTGCGCTACCTCACTAACCCGAGAAGGTGGATGAAAACACAGAGCTGGACAGGGACTGTTGAATGCTCTACCGTTGCGCCGCACACAGGGTCTTCCTCAGAGAGCTGAGTAACAGTTGACCTGGACTTGACCTTATATACGCACCACAGGTCGATCATCTTCCTGACGTCTCCAAACCGGGAGGAAGAGTTTGGAGACGCCAGGAAGATGATATACCTGTGGTGTGTATAAGTCCAGGTCAAGGGGTAGTCAGCTCTCTGAGGACGACCCTGTGTACCGCAGCGATAACGCATTAATCAGTTTATACCCCTCTCTGTCCTTTGAGCCACCACCTATGATATATATAT